>VMDR010020054.1:0-17847 GCA_007922815.1 Macrotus californicus
TTAATTTTTTCCCAGTGAATATAGTACACAATAAATGAAGACCCAATGAGGAAAACATTGGTATATTTCATTGTGTTTTTCAGTTTTATGTCCCATCACTTGATCTTTTTTTCAGATTGAAACAGTTTCTAAGGGTCTGTGGCCTTCTGCTTTCATTTGTTCACTTATTCTCCCCAAGTTTGGAATGTTCTAGTAGAGATCATCTTCACAGTGAGAAATTTCCCAATTAGCAAAATGGATTTGCTGAGCAGGAAAAAGATGGTTGGACGTGCCTGAGTCCCTACTAGTGCCTGCCAGGAAAGTGGATTTGATGTTAATTCCTCTGATGAACATGTTTTTCAGGGTGGATCACTTGTATACATTCTTTGTTCAGTGGTCTCCTGACGTCTATGGGAAAGATGCCAAAGAACAAGGCTTTGTGGTGGTGGAAAAGGAAGAACTGAATATGATCGACAATTTCTTCAGTGAGCCGACGACCAAGAGCTGGGAGGTGAGCACTCAAGCAGGGGCTAGGCTGCCATGGTCCTTAAACCACAGTATTCAGTCAAAATGTTCTTGTGCCCAGATTCCAAGAGCTTCTTGGCTTACAAGAAGGTAGGTTCCCTGTGCACCTTTACATTCTGATGCAACTTTATTCTTGTTTGAAGCTAGTTATGTATGTCAGAAAGGCTACCCCCTACCACCACCACTCCCACTGGGTCATTTCACTCCCCTTTTTAAAAACTGCTGCTGTGTCCCTTTTATGTAAAGCATGAAATTAAAGCTCTTTAATTTGGCCTGAAAAGCCCTTCATAGTTTTTTTGAGCAAACCCTTCCCATGTTGAAGGCACAGGGATGAGATAAGTAGAAGTTAGCATTAAGGAGTATAGGTGAATCATGACATTATAACAAGGTGATTGCTATTGTAGATGAAGTACCAGGCTCTACAGGAGGCTGTAGCCAGTTGTCCGAAAGGAGCAGGGGGAGCTGCCCGGGAGAAGTGGTCTGGGCGGAGATCAGGAGTGGTAGGAGCGGGACACAGAACATGTTCTGACCAGAACAAAAAGTCTGTGCAGAGAAATGACTCAGCGGGGAAACAGAGAGCATAGGGCATTTTTCTTTTAATTTATTTTTTTTACTCCTCACCGGAGAACATGTGTACTGACCTTAGAGAAACAGGGAGTGAGAGAGAAACGTCTGTGAGAGAGAGAAACATTGACCGGTTGTCTCCCATATGCACCCCGACTGGGGATCGAACCAGCAACCTAGGCATGTGTCTTATCAGGATTGAACCCACCTTTTGGTGTACAGGATGATGCCCCAACCAACTGAGCCACCCGGCCAGGGTGCATGGAGCATTTAGTGAACGAACAAAAATTCATGTGGCTGGAGCAGAGTGCAAAGCTGAGGAAATAGCAGGAAATGAAGCTAGAGAAGGAAGCACGGACAGATCACAAAGGATCTATGTACCAAGTGTAGGAGATTGTTTGGTTCTTTTCCTAAGGGCAGTAGGAAGGCATGGGGCTGTTTTGAGCCTGGAGAAGTATACACAGGTAGGCATTTTGGGAGAGCCCTCCCTGGCTGGCACAAGTACAGTAGATTGGAGATGAACAACACTTGATCTTGAAGACCTATTAGGAGGCTCTTGCAGTAATCAGCATTGAGAGAGAATGATTGCTAGAAGAATAGCAGCAAGAAAAGAAAAAACTGAGTGCTTTTGAAAGAAAGAAGGTAGAATACACAGGACTTTGTGAGTAATTGATGATATGTGGGAAAGTATGGAAGATGTCAAGATTGACCTCTTAGTTTTTAGGGTGGGAACTGAAGGGATAGTGGTGCCTACTCTTCACTGAGATAAGGAGCACAGCAAGAGGATTAGATATAGTAGAAAACACTCTGTTTTGGTTGTAATCGACCTTTGAGGGACCCCTGGAATGTCCAAAATACAACTGAGTATAAAAGTTAGGAAGAGGATCTAAATATATACTTTTGGGAATCATTAGCAGAGTGGAAGCTATGCATGTAGATGAGATCATCCCAGGAGAGTGTGATGGTGGGAAGGGAGCAGGGCTCAGAACAGAACCCTTAAGGACACATACCAGCATTAAAGGGCCAAAGACAGTAGTGCCCACAAAGATAGTAGTAGTGAGGAGCAGCCAGGGAAGGGGGAAACACGGAAAGACATGTCTTAGAAGCGAGGGGAAGAGAATGTTTCAAAAGACAGGAAATGGGTCAAAAATGACTAATGCTGTTGTAGAGGAGCCTAAAAAAATCAGAACTAAGCGATGTCTTTTAGATTTAAAACCAAGGAGTTAGTTGGTGACTGTGCCAAAAGCAGTTTCATTGAAGTGGTAAGTCCAGTAGTTCAAAGAATGAGTGGGGGGTGGGAAATTAGTAGAAAATGGGGGCAAACGACTCAAATTTGGCTTTGGAAAATAAAATCGAAGTAAACGATTAAGGTGGAAGAGGAGGTGCAGTTGGGGGAGGGCTTTCCTTCTTGTTAGAGAGACTAACTTTTGGATGAGGTCAGCAGGAACGATGGTATGGAAGATAAGGGAACGAGGGAGAGAATATCAGGAGAGGGGATCCCTGAATGTCCGAAAGGGATATGGGGGTGGGGATAGGCTTGACCTTAGATTGGTGGTCAGACAGTAGAAAAGAGTAGGATGCGTGCAAATAAAGTCTAGAATTGATGGTAGTAAATTGTGAATGGTTCCTTTGAAGCAGAAGGAGGGGGCATCTCCTAGAAGTGAAGGAGGAGCGGGAGGAATATGGAGAAGGTGTGAAATTGCAACTCTGGGGACTAGGCAAAATGCTAAGAACTGTATGAAGGCCCCCTTGGAGTGCGCACCATGCACTGATAAGGGCACCAGGCCGCAGTGATGGGTGATGTTCTCCAGAATCATCAAGTGGGCAGTCCAATTCTTCCAAGCCTAGAACCTTGCAGTATTGGAAGGACCAGAGGTGATGAGGCTGGCCCCTGAGCTCTAATCCTTTCTGGAATGCCAGGTTCTTTCATACATGCATTTGCTGTCACTCTTCCCTCTCTCATTCACTCCCTTCAAGGTCCAGCTCCTTTGTCACTTCTTAGATGCTTTCTGGAATAGTTACTCCTGCTGTCCTCCTAAGCCCATTGTTCATAACTCTGTAGTGTATTGCCCAGCGGTTTTCTTGTTCACGTGTTTCTTCCCATAGTTCATACACTCCTCCTTTGAGATCATTGTCTGAAGATATTAAAGCCTGTTAGGCTCTCCATCCTGTGGCTTCGTGTATCAATTCTGTTTGGGGTTTTTTTGTTTGCTTGTTTTCCTTCTGCCTCTCGCCAGGCTCTCTGAGTTTACTGTGCCTGTCCCTAGAAGTTTTACCTTGGCTCTTCTCATCTGATATTCTTCCTTGGATGAGCTCATCAGCTCGTGTTTTGTGCTGTTACTCCCACCTCTGCCTCTCCCACACACCTTTCTCCCAAGCTGCTGCTCTAGAGGCACTGCTGGAAGTCTCCACCAGGCAGGGATGTGACATTGGCATTCTGGCCAAGGCACCCCGGAGTATCAAGCCTTGTCCTCACCTAATCATCTCTGCCCGAGAGGCTCCCGTGAGGTGTGTGCATAGAGGAAGCCAAGTAAGAACGGGTGAGCCTTCTTAACTGAGGCCGTGGTTTCTTGCCCCATATGGAGTTCCAGAAAGAAGGTTGAGGTTGTCCTGGGGACTTAATCCTTTCCTCCCTAGGCCTGAATATTTTGAGCCAAAACAGTTCTCTTAAGGCCTATGGTGCCTCTTCAGCCAGGAATTCCAACCTTGAATCTCTTGAGAACTCCAGTGAGAGGAGAGGCCACACCCACCAGTACCAGAAGAAAAGGAGCTACGATGGTGTTTAGAGAGAGAAAGGTCTGCTTCGGAATCTAGAGCCGAGCAGAGTGGGCTTGGGCAGTCTGCCCCCGGCCTTTTCGGTTTGAGCCACTGTGCAGAATGAGAGGGCAGTCCCTCTAAACTTGCACTGAAAGAGGAAGAAAATTGTTGGCCTGTTCCAGGCTCCAAGTGCTCTTGCTGAAAGGCACACATGGGAAGAAAAGATAACTGGAGAGAGAGGTGACTGGACTGATCGGGCCACCTTATCCCCATTTTCTTGCCACGTGGACAGAGTTCAAAAGTACAATTTGAAAATGCTGCCCGTTTCCCTCCCATGCAGGAGTCAGCTCTGCTCTCTAGCATTCCCGTAAAGCCCAGCCTTTCTCCCCTCTGCGGGTGGGGGGAGGAGCTCTCCCTCCCCTAGAAGCTGCAGGGGTCTGATCCTCAGCATGCCCCAAGCAACATCTTCTCCCAAACTTGCTTCTCCTCATGTATTCCCATCTCAGTTGGTGATGCTGCAACCAAGCAGCCCGAGGCCCACTCACGTGGTGCCTTGGTGCATGACCCAACAATCAGTATGGGAAGAAAAAGGTCTTTATTTACAATATTCCAACCTTGGGGGGGAACCCAGAGCACTTGTGCTCGGAGCCCTCCTTTCCCACAATACCCAGCACTTCCCTTGTTCCCCAAAAGACTCTAAGCCAAAAGCAAACCCAAAAGTTCCCTATATTCTTATCTTGAGCCAAATGCACAAATGATTCTTCGGTCCCTCCAGAAGGTACCAAAGTCACCATCCTCACGTAGCAGCTCTTTCATTCAGGATCTGGGTACATAGTCATCAGCCTCCGTGCAATAGTCCAGGAATACATGTGACGTGGAGCACTGGACCATAGTGAAGTCCAGGAAACACATAAGTCTCAAGAGTCCAGATAAAGTTCATGTTAGCAAGGCAGCAGGTCAGCGTCTTGTAAGGGAGGGTCTACGGCGTCAGCTCAACTGGAGCGTGATCAAAGCAGAAAGGAGTCTCCCTCCTTACTGCACCAGGCCGCAGGGCGGCATCCTGACTACCAGCTATAAAGTAGCTTGCTTAGTTCTCCCTCTCACGTGGCTCTTCTACTCCCTTCCCTGGAATATCTCCTAGCTCTCCGCCCTTCATGTAAATCCTGAAAGTCACACTTTTGCCCCCAGGGCAGTAGCACAAGCTATTATCATACCTATTAAACTAGCTACCAGCTCGCCACAGGTATGCAAAGCATTCTAATCTGTATTGTCTGCTTCCAAGGGCTGTGGGGGTTTTCTCCCATAGTCCAGGGCAGCCTTTGCGCTGTACCCCATTACAGTGATCCAAGCCGGGAATTTTCCCAGATTCTTCTCCCTCTTCATACCTAGCCGTTCCTCTCTAGGCTGAATCTTGCAGATTCTGTTCTTAAACGTGCAGGGGCCTCAGACCCCCTCCACCACAGCCGCCCCAGTCAGCCTGTCTGTGCCCTCCATTGGGACTCCCAAAGGCACCTCCAGCCCCAACCCACCCACATGTTCACCCTCCTATCTGCAAGCTCTTTAAAAAAATAAGCTTTATTTCCTAATTTTTGCAAAGCAATACCTGCTTATTTTAGGAAATTATAAAACAGAAAGATGCAGGAAATTTAAAAATAATGTCTACACACATGACACTTTTGTACATTTCCTTCGACTACTTTTTTCATTTGATTTTAGGGGGTTTTCTGTGGGATGAGGTTAGAGTTGTCTTGCTTTTCATTTTTTTGCAAAATGGGATCAAGCTCTATATATAGTTTTGTATCTGGCTTTTCTCGCCTGAAATATTGTGATAAGTATCATATTAAAGATTTTTAAGCTGCATTTTTAATGGTTGCATAATACTGTATCTCAGTCATGATTTACTTAATGATTCCAAACTTTCAGGAATCTTTGTGTTGGTTCAAGGTTTTCACAGGGATGAGATACTCTGGAACTTAGCTTCTTAGAAGTGAAATTACCTGGTATAAGGGTGCTACGTTTCTATGTAATGCCCACTTGTCAGCAATGCCAGGGGAACCCTCTGTGTTTCTGCCAACAGAAAATATTGTTACTGTGACTCCTTTCTAAAAATTTTTGCTAATTTGTAAGTTGAGAAATGATACATTTTAATTTTTGTTTCCTTGATTAGGATTGAGGATAGAGTGAATATTGGTATGTGCGATCATATCATATTAGGTATAATTTGTTTTGTTGTTGTTGTGATGCCCACTCATTTTCTTTGCCCATTTTCCTCAAGGAATCTTAATAATTTCATCATGCTGTTTGAGCCCTTTAGGATGAAAGATATTCTTTGTATCCTGTATTTTTGACAGATATTTTCCTAGTTTGTTATCTTAATTTTATTTTTGTTTTTGTTCATGGTTTTTGATTATAGTGCTTTTATGTATAGTTGGCCCTGTGCAGTTTAAACACTCTTCATTCTTCATTTGACTGGTATATGATAGGTAATACTTTGTCTGCCAATTTTTTCAGCACTGTTTAATGATCTGTGATGTTTTCTTCATCACGTTTAAAAGTCTTGCCTATGTTCTGTGCTGTCTGTTTATAAATAAGTGATCAAGCCGTTGATCACAGGTGTGGTCCATGCTTCAAACACTCACTGGTTCTCCATTGCCCATAGCGGTTATTACCCACCTTGGCCAATCCGAACCATCACTTGGCAAATTATTATTTTTTTAACTGAATCCTAGCCCCTCACCACTAGGGACATTAATTCAGTGGTTCTGGGGGAGGGATGTTGGAATCTGTATTTTTAAAAGCTCTTAGATGATTTCGAAGAACAGAAAGTTTTCAGAAATACTGTCCTGTAAGTTCCAAGCCCTTTCATGGCACCGAGATTCTTCATTTCCTCCACTTCTACCTTCCCAGCCTCCTCTCTACTTCCCTTGCTCTCTGTTCTCAAGCCCTAGTGAACAAGGAACACAGCTGTGTGTTCCCGCTGTTCCCCTCACCTGGACTCCTCCCCACACCCCACCCTTTGCTCTCAAACTGAGTAAGCAATCAGAACTCTCTAGGTGGCCCCAACCTCCTTTGAGCTGCTCTTAGCATTTGTATTGCATGGAATGGCATTCATTTATTTACAAATGTCTCTCTACTGCCTGCTCACCCCCAGAAACTACAGACTGTTTTGTGTCCCTGTGCCTGCCAAAGCACCTGACACCACCTTCGTATAGAAAGCACACAGTAAATGTTAGCTCCCTTCTTTCGCTTAGCATAATATTCTCCAGGTCCATCCAGGCTGTCACAAAGGGTAAGAGTCCCTTGTTTTTTACAGCCTCATAGTATTCTATTGTGTAAATGTACCACATCTTTCTAAGCAAAAGAGCCAGTCAGAGAAAGACAGATAGCATATGATCTCACTCATATGTGGAAACTAATGAACAAAATAAACTCACAAATGAAATAAAACCAGAGACATGGACACATGGAGCAGACTGCCAGATCTCAGAGGGGGAGAGGGTAGAGGACTGGAAGAAATTAACCAAGAACTTATATGCATAACGCGTGGCCCATGGACACAGACAACAAAGTGGTGAAAGCCGTGGGCAGGGCGCTGCTGCGTGGAGAAAGGCAAGGGGAGGGGGAAAATGGGGGACACCTGTAATAGTGTCAACAACAAGAAAAAAGTTAGCGTCATGAAGTGCCAGGTACTTAAAAGGAATGCCATCTCACCAGCACAACATGCTAGTGATTCTGCCCCAGGTTGTGTCTAGGCTCTTGCGCTGAGGATGAGTTCTGGCCAATCTGGGATTGGTTGCAAGGAATCTGCCAGAGCCCTCCAGGTTGCCCCCCAGGCTGGGCTGTGCCAGAGCACTCCCGTCCCCTCAGCAGGACCAAAGGCCAGTGTGGATCTGGAAAAGTCACAGAAAGATCACTGAAAATTGATCCGCAGTGTTCTACATTTCTTTCCACCCCCCTGACATTGGATCTGGGTAGCAGAGCCCGACTTGTCATGCTTCTCAGTCTTAACATGAATATCCTAAATGTGTGGGAAACACAAAATGCCATGTACAGATGATGTATTGTAGAACTGTACACTTGAAACCTGTAGGATTTTCTTAACTGATATAACCCCAATACAATTAATAAACATTTTTAAAAGATTAATATCCTAAAAAGTATAAAGGTTTAACTTTTTTTTCACTTTGCCAGCTGTTTGCAAACCTGATTCTAAAATGACATTTTCCCTGCCTCCTATAAACCAGATGTTTTCGTATTCTTCTCAGTTGCTCCCACTTAACAAACGTGACATGATATTGAAGTGCAATGCCATTGTTCTAAGGATAAGGAACCTCCGGTAGAGTCTGCTTTTCACCCTTCCCAGGAGATTCAAACTGATGTCAGGGAAATGACGTAAAATTTAAAATGGAGATTGAGCTTTAGAGAAGGTGCTGAAAAAACCTCTGGAAGTCAGGGTTGAAAAGCTAGTTTAGCAGGAGGACAGTTAAGAAGAGAAGGGAAAAAGAAAAAACAATGGGATTTGTTGTACTGTTAGGAAATCACCGTTTCAAAGGTGAAGTGTCATTTTACAGCCTCACAGCTATGCCTGGCAGGAAGTTTGTGTTTGCTGTAAATCCTAATTTGGGTGTGTTCCTGTAGAAATGTTGAACCTTCTCCTAAGGGAAACAGAAACTCAACCATGCAGGAAACTAGACACTGCAGAAGCAGTTGTAGCTCAGCGTGGTTACAAGTAACAGTGCGTGGAGGCAGAGAGAGAAAAAAACCTCTTCCTCGTTAGAAAGCCAGCACGCAGTTCTCACCGGATCACCATGAAGGTCCGAAGATTGCCCTTGGACATTCAGATTTTCTATTGTGCCAGACCTAACCAAGAACCTTTTGTGAAGGTATGTTGGGGTCCCCGATTGCTAATGAGGTGCTGTGAATCCTCAGAGATCTGTGACTCAGTATGTTTTGAACTATTTTCTTAATCAGAAAGGATTGTGCTGGCATTTCAACCAGAGCAGGTATTCTGTTTGTTTGAAGATGGGTATGGTGTGGTTGGCCCCCTTCTTTGGAGTCAAAAAATCCATACTTGATTTTTTTCTTTCCACAGCCTCATTTTGAACCTCTGTTCAGTGTAGATTTGACACACACACACACACACACACACACACACACACAAATATATGTGCTTTTTTTTAATAAATTAAAAATGCTGGATATGTGATTCTTTTATAGTGTTTTCTTTAAGAATTACCTCTTAAGAAGATGGTAAAATGTGTAAGCTAACTTTCCTCCCTGTAAATCTGGCACGGGCGACAGCAGGCGCTTTATGTCTGTGACCATGCATCTGGGAATTGAGTCGTGCATTATCGGACAACTTTTACTAGATAGAACTTCAATGTTTTTCTCTCTAATGCAAAAGTCTTTAATACTGGTACCCAGGAATCTTAGTGAATTAGTCACTTTATGTATATCTTGAATTTCAAAATAATTCAGTGATTTATCACACTTTAGGAAGGGCAAACAAATAGACACTTAAAGGGAAAGTTACTGTGGTAGTTCATAAGCTTAGTTACAGTGAAATAATTAATGTTGTGTGCAACATCATATTCTCAGTTTTGAAAGAAAGTCTACTTCAGTAGTTTCTGAACTGTATGTAGAGAACCATAACCCAACTGTAATTTAGACTACATTTGTGTTTCTTTGGTTGTTGCTCTGGTAGCTGTTACCATCCGTCATCTCTATCAGGGTCGGTTGCTATGTGCACAATCTTAAGAGAAAACACTGAGTCTTAAAAAAAACTACCTTATCTTTCCAATATCCCTATTTATAGAAGACTTACTCATAGAATGATCTCTGATTAGTCCCTTAAGAATTCAAATTTAGATGCACGCTACAGGAGAATAAGGGCCTTTCAAGGGTGTAAGTGGCTTGTGGAGTTATACACAATTCTCGCTCCAGGACTGAGCAGTCGGCAGCAATAGTAAAGGGGAAAACTTTCAACTTTAATTGGTACATATTTCTGCCTTTGTTCTGAAATTGAAAAATTAGCCATTTCCCAAATTCCCAGTTCAATTTACATCCTGGCGCTGAAATGCCACCTGTTGCGGGAAAAGCAGATACTCCATGGGGTGGGTTTTGGCTTACATGTTCCTGCATTTCAGATCATCACCGTCGAGGAGGCGAAGCGCAGGAAGAGCACGTGCAGCTACTATGAGGATGATGACGAGACAGCCCTGCCGACCCTGCAGCCCCACAGTGCACTCCTGGAGAACATGCACATCGAGCAGGTGGTCCTCCCTGGGGACTTGGTGTGTGGGGGTGGGGGGAGGGTCTTTCAGCCTGAAAAAGCACTTCCCAGCCCTGACCTCATTTGCTCATTTCATTCTGGGTAAAGGATGAGCCAGGTTTTAAAGGAAGATCACCTGCAGCCTAATCAGGGCCAGCATCCCTTTCTCTGCTTTGGAAAGGTATGGGAGCACTCCCTGCTGCCTTCTCGGGAGTGCGAGGACTCAGCCAGACAGGATGTCCACCCCGCCCCCCCCCCCCCCCAGGCCTGAAGAAAAAGCCACTTCTGGTTTTCAAAACAATTTGCAAAGGGTCCTACCATAGTCCTACTGCATTTAGGATTCAAATTTATCCTAGTGATTACTGCCCCATTCCAGTGTTTTTAACTTACTAGGCTCAATAAAAATCATATGGCAAATACACTTTATTTGCTTTATGAAAACTACCAACCAATAAGATTTTCCTTTTTCTGTAATTTTCCTGTGTCCTTTATATTTTCTGAAAATGTGTTACTTCTGTTTTGTGAAATACAGAACATGCTTAGATTTGACCTTTAGTCAAGAATCTCTTCCACTTCCCCCAGCAGTCACCTTAGACCTGAATCTCAGTGACCTTAATTAACGAATCATCAAGTTCAACTCCCTCAGTTTACAAATGAGCCAACAAAGGCCCAGGAAAGCCAAGAGATGTGACCAAGCAGTCGCAGGATTGGGGTTTAGTCTGTAACACTAGAACTCAGCATTCTGAAGACTTCAGTACGTCATAGCCTCGTTTGTTAGTATTTTTGAAGAGATGCATTACTGGTATTTACAGCAGTCAAGTTTAAGCTAAATTTTTTTAAAGACTTAATTTATTTTTAGAGAGAAGGGAAGGGAGAAAGAGAAACATCAATGTGTGGTTGCCTCTCACACGCCCCCTCCTGGGGACCTGGCCCTGCAACCCAGGCCTGTTCCCTGACTAGGAATGAACTGGTGACCCTTTGATTCACAGGCTGGCACTCAATCCACTGAGCCACACCAGCCAAGGCTAAGCTAAATATTAATGTAGTGAAAGATTCAGGTGCAATGTGGACAGGCTGCATCTGACTACTTGCATAAAGCACTGTGTGTTCTTGTTGTCATTTCTGTGGGAAGCTGCAGTTGTCAGTAGTAACTCTGAGCCTTTGAGGGTTTAGAAAGAACAATTGAAGAAACATGCACTATTTGGTGAAAGCCAGGTTGAAGTGTAACACAGAGAGAATACGTCTAATTCATACTTCTTTATCAGGGTGAGTGCTGTATCTCCTAATGTCTAATAGCATAGGGAACCCACAGGTCAGGTCCCTGAGGTACAGGCATGCTCTGGGCAGCATTCTGCTAAGGTAAACCCCACCGAGGAATGATTTTCCCTTCTCTTTCTTGGTTTAGAGGGGCAAAAATTTGCCAGAGTAGAGGGGAATAATATGTAAATTTGTATAGTTTTAAGTTTGACCCACTGGCACATACTTTGTGCTGCATGTTCCTGCATGACTTGGGAGTAAATTGTTTACATGTCCATCTTTGGATTCACAGCTGGCTCGACGCCTTCCAGCAAGGGTACAAGGGTATCCATGGAGACTCGCATATAGCACACTGGAGCACGGGACCAGCTTGAAAACTCTCTATCGGAAGTCAGCATCGCTAGATAGCCCCGTCCTATTGGTCATCAAAGACATGGATAATCAGGTGAGGCTTGTTCCTCTCTTAGAAACATTTTTTTAAATGAAGGTTTTATGGAGCTTCTCAAACGCACACAACAGTAGAGAGACAAGTACAACAGACTCCACAACTTAGCAGGATTTTGCCCCGTAAGCTTCATCTGCCTTTTCTTTTTCAGTTTTTCTTTGCTAAAGTGTTTTGAAGTAAGTCTCAATTACTGTGACACTTCAGACTGCATCTCTAAAAAAGAAAATGAAGCATATATTCAAATCGAGTCACATTTTAGGGAATTTTTTTTGTTGTACTTACCATAAAGTAGAAAGCTATAATGATGTTCCACCACCTAAAGCTGGAGAAGTCGGAGAAAAGTCAAGTCTGGGTTTGGAGCTGACTGCGGAAAGAAATTCCAGCGCAGCACCAGAACTCTTTGCAGGGAGCTGAAGCAGGGCCCACAAGCCTCGCCTGCGCGGTTGCTGAGATGGAGAGCCAGGCGAGGCCATGGAAGGGCCCCGTTGTTAGGGAACAGCGGAGAGACTGCTCTGTCCCGGGGCTCGTTGCACTTCCACCTCTGCTGCGGTCGGGCTTGCAGACTGATGAAATCTAGATTTTCCCCCATCTACCTAACACCAGCGCTTCTCGCCTCAGTCAGCTTGGCGTGCAAGTGGATCTTCCCTGGGTTCTTTTACGTGCCGTCCATCCAGGCTCCTGCTTCACAAAAGGAAGGCACCTTTCAAGTCTGTTCTGTCTTTTCTTGTCTTGTCTGTGTTCTATCAAGAAGAAATTCCTTTACATTTTCAAGCTGTGGATGCCATTCTTTTCTCTTTCTGATATTGAAGCAGGTTTTACTCAACAACCACTCATTCATTCATTCATTCATTCATTCACAAAATGTATAATGAGTGCGTGTTACATGTGGGACACTATGAAGCATTGAGAAGCTTGCTATGAAGCCATGTAATTGGGATCATTTTACAGGAAATAGGTCTTTGCTGTCATAAATGGCCTTGGGAAAAATTAGAGAAATGGGGTGTTGAGACATCTTCAACCGTGTTTTTTCCCGGGACTTTATTGCAGCTCAAGAGTTGTGTGGAGTAGTGTAGTTGTTACCGTTGTTACTAGTATTATTTCTTGATTGATGACATTTAATCATGATTCAGCTGAATAGTGGGTAGAGTCAAGTGAAAAATTACAAATCGTAATAACAGGTTTAAAGTTGAATTACTTAGGGGTTTCGGAGAATGTTTGAGAAGTTGGGTGAGATGTTTTCGATGAGCTGGGGCTAGATGTTTTTAGGCCACATGCACGAATCCTCACCGTAAGATTACAGACTTGCTGGGGAAAGCGTTGGCTGCACAGAGCAGGCATTGATGAAGCAGTGTCACCCAGCTGCCTGCTAGCAGATTTGTAAAGGAGGCCTGTTCCTGCGGGTCACACTGTTTGTCAGGGCGGGTCTTACCAAACCTGGTGTCTTCAAGTGACTTGTATTGTTTGAAGACATCTAAACTCTAACTTTCTTACCCCATCCCATCCACCCCCAAGGCAGGAATTGGTCTTGCTGTGTTTGAGAGCATGATAGAACAAAATTTGTGAATTTATCTGGAAATGAATTATATAAAATTTTAATATAAAAATATCACATGCACAGAATGGCAGCAATAAGGAGCTCCACCAGTTCAGTCCCCCAGTGAAAAAACCATGCTGGGGGGAACTACAAAAATAACAATCAAAGTCTCTGGAAACTGTCCTACGGGCATACAAGTGAAGCAACGTTTATTCAAGAAAATCAAATAAATCTCGGTAATAACTGAGATTCTGTGGCACTGGAAGCACAGCCTGCTCCCTCCACTCAACCCCCAGTTCAGACTGACAGATGCTTTACTCTGGGTATGTGTTGGCCAGAAGATGCGGCTCCCTGTTCCCCAGCTGCCAGGCAAGGCCCCCAGCACATCCCTGCCCAAGATCATTGTTTTCGAAGCTAAATTCCATGGAAGTGTGGCCTAGAGGCAAGGACTCTCTTCCTGCACCCGAGGACAGGACAGATGCTATATATTAGGCATGGCAGACTGAGAATACAGGGGTCTCTGCTGCCCTCGTCCCAGCTGGTAGGGCAGAGTTCCATGCCAGGCGAAGTGAGCCAGGACCAGCCTCTACCCTGCCCAACACCCTGCTCATAAAACAAGATTATTTGTCTGAGAGAAACAAGCCACTGTCCTGCCCCCAGCTCCAGAGCTGAGCCCCTAGCTCCTAGCTCCAGGGGAAGAGACCGACCATAAGATGCAGGGCTTTGAAGCTCTGCTCAAAGGAACTGACTCTGTAGAAGAGGATGGGGAAGTTCAGGCCAAAAGGCCTCTAGAAACAGTGCCAGAACAATTATGAGAAGCCTGGTAGCTCCATAAAGGCAATAGGCTCAACTGTAGACCACCAAAGTGTACCAGAGAGAAGCAGGGAAAGAGACAGCCAAGGAGAGCCTTCCTGCAGTCAGCATAGACTGGCCAAAGGAACTACGCCTGCAGAGGGGCCCGCGTTTCATCAAGTCAGACTGGGATATTTATACCACAAGGCGTTGTGGAAAATGACAGAGCAATTATCATGCAATTAATAGTCTGATTTATACTAACTTAATTCCAGTAAGGTATAGAAAGATTAATCCTATTTTGCTCTACTGTATCATTCCGCTGTTTGTGGTAATCTGTTACACATATTACATTGATATAAACCCAACAATAAATTGTTATGACTACTACTTTATGTAATTTTTCAATCTACTAAAGAAGCTGAAAGAAGAAAGGAGAGCAAATATGCATTTATAGGGTTTTTCTTTTATATCAGCCTTCCTTTATCACTTTTGGTTGTCTTCATTTATCCTCATGGATTCCTTTGTTCTGTCATTGCCAAATATATTAAATGTTTATATGTTATAAGCCCAACAATATTATTGTATGTATACTATTTTACACACCTGCTTTCTAAAAAAGTTTACAAGAAAAAATAAAATGGGTGTTTTCTTACATAACCACAATGCTATAAACCTAACCAAATGAACAGTAATTCTCTAGTATTACCCAATCCCCAGTCCTTAAGCAGATGTCCATGATCACTAAGAAAATTCTGCAAAGAAAAATATAATTATTTAGATGCTTGTGGAGGGTAAAAGAGAAAGCATGGCCCTTCCTGTCCACTGATTAGAAGGGAACCCGCTTTCTTCCATGCATGGCCATCACCCTTCCTGCTGTATTTTACCGCACGCTTGAAAAATAGATGCCTATCTCAACTGTACTTGAGTTCTTTTACTGGAAGGTAAGCAGAAGAAGGGAAATGGATCTTTGACATTTTTGTTTTTATTTATTCTTAGCAGCTCTGTGGTAAGGTTTGGTAGCAGGAAGTCTAAAGAACGAACATTGGTTAGAAATGGTTTCTGGACTTCTACTATACCTAATTTTTAGTATTTCAAGGATCCAGGTATTGAGTCAAACTGGTAAAGAAGAGGTTCGACTATGATTATAATTCAGTTGAAAAATAACAATGTTTTTCAGCCAACCTCCATTTAAAGCAGCGCCTCTCCATAGGAATTTGGAATCTACAGTATGTAAGAATTACCTACGGACATTTTCAAACTACCTGTCCTCACTCTTGCCAGCCCTCACCCTGGCAAGTAGTGATCGGGGCCTGAGCAGAAATACGGGAAGCTGAGGCAGCAGACGTGCATATTCTGAAAATGCTGCTGCTTCCAGCCCTCAATAAGAAAAAATGGAAGAATCCCTGATTCCACTACATCTCAGTCACCTTTAAAGTCCACAGTACATGGAATCGTTATTGCTTTTTTTCTTAAACCCCAATTTGAATAAGATATATTAGATCAGTCGTGTTATGGATACAGTTTTAATAAGCCTATTGAGAAGTCATTTTTACAGAATAAAGGAGAGAAACATGAATTTTCTTTGGGGAAATGTCTGGCTACAATTCCACTTATAAACCACAGAAGACACATGACTGTTCTCTCAACCACTCATTTCTGTGTGCAAGATGCTTCTTGTCGTTTAATGTTCCCAAAATGTCGTCTGTAGTCACCAAAGGAAATGTGTCTCCCTCCTGGACTTTGAGAGTCTTTGAAAATCGAAACAATTGCTGGCCTTTGACAAATAAGTTCTCTGAGCTACTTGGATTTCAGTTAGAGCTGGGGACATAAGGGGACATACATCTCTTGCTGGTGGTGTTTGTTATTTATGAGCTCCAACTGAGTAGTGAACTTTGTTGAAAGAGGTATAATGCGGTCTCCAGATTGTGTTAAAATGTTGAAGAAAGTCTTTCTTTGGGAGGTTGAACTTTGAAAGCCAACATATCTGCTTTCTTTCCACAGATTTTCGGAGCATATGCCACGCACCCTTTCAAGTTCAGTGACCACTATTATGGCACAGGCGAAACTTTTCTGTACACATTTAGCCCCAATTTCAAGGTACCTAGATGGGGGAGGTACCCAATTTCCCCATGTCACAGCGTCGGGAGTGTGCGGGGGCTGGAGGTAGGGAGCTGTTGTTGGAGCAGCAGCTGCCCTGACTCACTCTGGCCTGGGCCAGCCCTGGACCACTGCAGCATGGACTGCTGAGGGTCCCTTCACGGGCTGCGGGGACTACCCTCGGGCATGTTCTGGGATCCAGGGAGGGATTGCCAATCAGAGTCACATGGGCCCGAGAGATCTTACTGATTTCTAACCTCTTTGGAGAGCACATCCTGCAGCAGGTAGTCACGGAGGGACTATTCTAACGTTCCGTTTTTGCTAATTCTCCAGATTAAAAGGTCTGTCTTGTGTTTCTACCCTAAGGTCTTCAAGTGGAGTGGAGAAAACTCCTACTTTATCAATGGAGACATAAGTTCTTTAGAACTTGGTGGTGGAGGGTAAGATTCTTGTTGTTGTTGTTGTTAATTTACCACCAGACCTGAGCAGGTCTGTTTGGACCCCAGTAACCAAAACCTTGGTGCCAGGTGATTTTAGCAAGTCCATGTACTTATGTTAATGAGGACAGCGGCCTAATATACGGCACTAAGAGTCAAGATAAAATGATGTACTTTTGTGTCTAAGTGAAGGACTGCTACCACTTGTCTTTTAGGAAAGACAGCTCATTTAAATGAAGTAAAGGAAATGTCCCCTTTGTTTTACAAGCAGTTTAGGGTTTTTGTCTGTCTGTAGCATAAAGGACAGAAGACTGTGGTAAGGGAGGACAGAAAGTGTGCCACATGAGATCAAAATGTTTTCACCTTTTTTTTTTAACCTCTTCAGGGGGCGATTTGGTTTATGGCTAGATGCTGATTTATACCACGGACGAAGTAATTCCTGCAGCACTTTCAATAACGATATTCTTTCCAAAAAGGAAGACTTCATAGTTCAGGACCTCGAGGTGTGGACTTTCGAGTGAAACTCAGGCTGCCTTAAAATACAACATTGAAAAGACTGGGTTTGACCAGCCCCCCGCTAAAGCTGGCTGGAAGGCAAGCGCCTGCCTAGACTGTCTCATGCCACCACGATGCTTCCTTCCCATCGTCACCCCGGAGCATGGTCACATTGCAGGGAGGGCCTGCAGGGCGCCTGCGGAGGGCAGGCACTGACCGAAGAGGTCTGGAGTCCAGATGGTTGGAAGACTTTGTGCTCCCACTTTCTTCAAATCCATACAGGGAGGAATCAGAGTATTTATAGATGTATGAGTTGGATGCAACTTTTATTTTTGGTAACTGTGAAAAAAAAAGATACTGTGGAAATATATACATGCCTTGTGTATTTATCAACGTAATTTTCATTACCAAAATGTACAGCATACTGTGGTTTGCCATGGGAAAGGTTAGTCTCATTTAGAAAAATTGGAAGTGCATAGCACTTAAAAGGATATGTATATGATTTTTTTTAACTTTTATTTATTATTTCTAGTATATTGTCTGAAATGTGTTGCCAGTTTTTTTTCTTTTAATGTGTCAAATCTTGAAATAAAGAAATGTGCTATGTTTGGCAACAATTCCATTTGATTTATATAGTTTTATATTGAGCTTTTTTTTGCCCTGATTGTTTAGGGTGATAGATCTTAAACAG
>VMDR010020055.1:0-17849 GCA_007922815.1 Macrotus californicus
ATAACCAAGGGGGAAGGTGGAAGTAGGGGAGGGGGGTGGGATTGGCTGGGGTGGGGGGAGAGTGGTGAGGGGAAAATTCAAACTGTAATTGAACAACAATAAAGTAATTAAAAAAAACAAAACAAACAAACAAACAAACAAAAGTTAAATGAAGAATAAACTCAAAATATAAAAGCTCTGACTTTGCCCTGTATGTATGATGACTTAAGCGTGCAAGATAAGTTTAATTCCTGTAAAAACTATTTAAGAAAAATTTTCTCCCTAGCATTTGTTAGGCCATACTTTGTAATTAATTTCAGCTATGTACATGGAATAGCTTAGATTGAACTGCTAGGTTATATGTATTGACTTTGGTGTATGACCCTTAATTGTTAAGCTCTGAAGTTAAAATTTTGTATTTAACTGGCAGTCAGACAAAAAACTTAATTTATAGAGAAGTGTTAGTTTGTATAGTTGTGTTAAGTGGGATTCATTGTAATGCGTCTGCATTTATTGCCTCAACTGTTACTTGAAGGTGACATGCCATATAATTTAACCTGTGGTATCAGTGATAGAAACAATACCTTTCTGAAGACGGGGTTTATCATAATAAGCTGCTTCTTTTGAGGGCTTGCACTTGTAGAATTGCATTCCCTTCTGCAGTGCCATCTTTTTAAAAATATATGTATAACTATATCAGTCCTTGGTTACATTTTTTCCCTCTCTTTGGACCATAAGCCTTAGAGTGGTGACTTCTGGAACAGGCTAATTTAGAAGTTGAGTGATGAGAACTTTACATGGAAAAGTAATTTGCATGTATGAGATAGGAAGGTGTTTTTTGTTTTTTTTTTTCTTTTTTTAGGTATGTTATAGGCTTACTTGAAACCATTTAACTTATGCTCCAAAGTAACTGTAATTTAATGTTGGTAGCATAGCAAGTTATGAATAGCTTTAATTGTATGTTTAAAAGTCATGTTCACAAGCTTAAGTCTGGATATCAGAATTTAAGCAATTCTTGAAATGTATGAATGTCTCCTTAATATACTGATTACAAAGCAAAAAAAAAACAATTAAAATGCTAATAACTTTTTACAAGAAGTCTCAAGTGGGGTGATACTGTATGGCTAAGTCAGAAGTTCAATGAGGCTTTTGAGGACCCAGACTCTTTCCCTGTTTATGCTCTACCTTACTGAGAACACCAGTTTGTCCTGACTCTTTGTAAACCATCACTCAGATCATTCAGAGTCCTGGATGAACATTTATCACCTCTGTTTCAGGGCAATGGGAGATTTCCTGTAAGTACCCAGCATTTCTCACATCATGTAGGTAGTCAGTGTCACATATCTGTCCTGATCCAGGTGCTGGCTCAGACCTGTGTAGGTTTATCCCCTGGACAGAGGAGTCTGCTGGCAGCTCCTAAAGCTTATTGCCAACAGATACACAGTTTAGCATGTGTTGGAGAGGCATTAAGGATTCACATGTCATTATAATTAAGACTCTCCACATACCTTACTTCATATAGAGAGACATAAACACAGAATCCCAAATAGGCCCCATATAAATTCCAGGTGAAGAACTCTTATGGCTTTAGATGGAAAACAGGTAGGCTACTAGATTGATATTTAGTGAAGTCGAGGCTCCCAGGGCTACAGAAGCTAGCAAGGCATCTTCCATGAGGGTGCTGGTGTGAACACTGATTGCCAGGTCAGAAAGGGGCCAACATTGCCAGACAGTGATTTTTTAAGAGAAGTCAGAAATCTAGATCTTTATGTAAAATCTTACACTTCTTAAATAGTGATAATTAATTCAATTTTAGGAATGTTGTGTGGTGGGTCAAGAGCTAGACCCAAGTTACAATAAAAAAAGAGGTCAATGTCTAGAAGACATTATGAGGCTTGACTATTACTTGTGTTCACTGACTAGGAGTGGCAACTCCAGCTGAGAGATATCAAATATTATAGCAAAGGCGCAAGGACACTGTTATATTCTTCCAGAACTGAGGTCAGATCACTTTCTAACTTTCGTCTTCTAGAAAGAACTGGAAAAGGGAAATGAGAGGAAATAGACAGGAATGATTCCTGTAAAGAGGAGTATTTCCCTTGTGGTACTGCAGAAAGGTAGGGTGTGGACTGTGTGATTAAGAGTTTCAGAGGGAAACCTGACATAATCCAGAACATTTATGGGAAACAAAACTTCTGTTTTATTTGATAATGAAACTTCTACCAGTAAAATAAAATTAGACTAATAAGCCCAAGCTTAGGCAGGTAAGCCTATGTTATGGGCAGCCACATTGGCAGAATCTTCCAGAAATGTAGATGTGGGGTCTCTGCAAACCACCACCCTCATTTTGACCCTTATCAAGTTTTAACAAGACTTGATGCTGCTACTAGGGTGTCAGTTGTATCTTTTTGTCTATGAAAATCCAGTTATGGTTAGGATGCCTAATTAATAAGGACTCTTCTCTGTCATTTCACCCTGGGGATAGACTCTCATTGCCCGCCCACCCTCATCTTCACCATGTCACCTCAGTTGCAGCTGCCAGCACCTGCCTGTATTCCTGGCATTCCCACCCCATCCTGTTTGCCCTGCCTTTATCTTCTTAAACCTTTCCTACCAAGAGGTGGAGTAATGGAAACTGAGGGAAAAAAGCAGCTTACAAAAACACAAATTTTTGTTATTTCAGGAAAAAGGGTATAAAAATGCATCCTGGTTTACTTTAAATATGACTGCATCGAACTAAATTCAGTCAGTCTATTCTTTATAGGATGTCAAAACAGGAGCACTCTTTACCTATTTGCCCACTAAGTGCCCTGATTGAGGCAATGGGTGTGACTGGTTGCTGAGCTTGTCTTGCTTTGCTCCTTTGTGGTCTGGCTTTCCTGTCCTCTCCTTCTCTCACTGTGTGAAGAGAGTCAGGGTGTCACACTAGCTTTTCACAGATGGGAAATCAAGGGCACAGGAGAGTTGAGTCATTCATTCCCTGAAGTCAGAGCTTGTACCAGGCATGAGAGCAGAACTTGCAGGGCACCTTCATCTGGAACCAGGGGCTCTGACCTCCAGCCTTGCTTTTCAGGACAACAGGAAGGGCTTCAAGTTTCTGTGGAATACTTGAGGGGAATCAGATTCTAGGTTCCCTAGGGTCCTCTGGGAACTGCATAACCCGACCCCACACAGAGTGGAAAACCCAGTGTTTGACAGATACATCTGAATGCTGCACAGCTCACAGACAAGCTTAACTCACTTCTAAGGAGGACAAGCCTGGCTCTGATTCAGGTTCTTCCCCTGGCATATCCATGCTCCAAAACTATGGGTGTGATAGCCTCCTGATGGCACCTTTGGGTGACAGTTATGATGGAGCATACCTGCTCCCTCCTCTATCCCTGCCCCATCTAGTAGGGCCTGGGCATCTGAAGGTGTCATTGCTCATGCAGATCAGCAACCCCTGGGTGTCCACAAAGAGCTGGCTGGTCCAAGATGTTCACAACAACTTGTGACCCCAGAAGTAGGGTAATGGAGTGACATAAGATGCACCACCAATTGACCACAAGGTGTCAGAACTTTTGAGTTAGGCATGGACTCTGCTGTACCAGGACAGTTGGGGAAAGCTCACTGAGCACACGTTGAGATCCCAGGTTAGTGCTGGCTTTGAGAACATACACATACCACTCCATGCTCTACACATATCCGTCTTAGTTTCTGGGCTAGGGATGCCTATGGCCATGCCCACCACTGTCTCTCTGCTATCACCAGTCCCTCTCCATATCTTCCCCCAGGCCACTGAGGCAGGCAGTCAAGTCTCTGGTGCCAATGTAGTGCTATAAGGCATGATCCTAACTTAGGATTTTAGAGAAGGTGTTGTTGTGCTGACACTTCATCCACCTAGGGTATATTCTTGGTCCCCTGAGAATCAATGAGGGCCAAAAGGATAATTATAATCATAAGAACTGTTAGGTAGTAAATGAGACTATATTCATGTGCCTAATAATGGCAAAGGTGATGAAACACTGACTGTGCCAAACACTTTACTAAGTCATCTCATTCAATTTGTATTCCTCTGTGCATGTGATACCGTTTACACATTAGGAAACAAAGACCTGGAGAGGAAAGATAGTGGTCCAAAATCACATGGCTAGTAAGTGTCACATTTTTACCAGTGATCACACCTACAGAAGTATCATTCCCCTTTGCTCTAAGACAGATATTTTCAGTCCATGTGCCACAAGAGACATGCTGGTATACTGTACGAATTTTTAAAACATGCAATACCTTTCTATTTACTCAGGGACACTGACGTTTTTTCTCTTACACTGTCAAGTGAAAAAATGACAACAGCCAACAATAGCCATCTGGTGTGAATGAATCAAAATTATACCTATCTTTTGGTCAGATCAACAAAAAATATAATGTATATTTTAGTGTGCCACAAAAATTTAGTAATTAGTTCATATGTGCCATGAGATGAGAAAGGTTGAAAATTACTGCTTAAGTTGCTTGCGTTTGGGGACGGCAGTCAAAGCCAGGCTAGGCAAAGACAGCAGTTCTGACCTGGAAAGATGTTCTGAGTGCTCCTGGAGCAGGATACATGGCTGCAGCCCAGTCTCTCCAGTCCAAGGGACTCTGAGTGTGAACCAGGACACACCTGGCTCCTGGTAGGTTCTCAATGGTTGCTTGAGATCTCTACTTCTCCAGATCTAATTTATAATCCCCAGAAATCCCCAAGAGTTCTCAGTTAGCTTCCAAAGAAATGAAATCTTCTCTAATCAACCTACATGCCCTTTTTTTTTCCAAACTATTGTGTTACTTTTCTCATTTCATATAGTCCTGCCTGGCTAGGTTGCTTGGAGCATTGTTCTATACATGAAAAGGCTGAGAGTTTGATCCTCGGTCAGGGCATATACCTAGGTTGCAGGTTTGATCCCCAGTCATGGTGCACAAGGTTGGCAACCAATCAATGCTTCTCTCTAACATAAAAGTTAACTCTTTCTCTCTCTCTCTCCTCTTACCCTCTCTCTAAAATCAATAAAACTTATACTTGGGTGAGAATTTTAAAAATTCATGTCATCTAAACAGGCTAAATAGTTATGAATACTTATTCAAACCTCCGAGAGGGTTATAAATACCAAAGGGGTTCTGAATATCATGTGGTGCAGCCATATATCAGGATTTACCACCTTGTATGTCACCTCTGGAGCTGAGGCTGGAGATGAAATGTGTGAAGGGGTCCTGCTGAGAGTGCAGTTCCTCTGTGTAATTTATGTCTTTCCAGATGCTGAAAAGAGTACTTAGCTCATCAAAGCCAGTTGCCAGGAGGTGAGCACAAGTTAATCCTAAAAACAGAATTCACCCAGGAAAGTTTTCTACAAATATTGTGCATGAGAAATTACATTAGGAGACTATTTATGAGATATGGAAAAATAAATAGTGTTTTAGAAGAATGTTTACCCAGCCAAAGAGCCAAATAAAGAGGACAGAGAAATCTCTGAAAAAGAAAAGCTCCAAGTCTCCTTCAAATGTAACAGAAATTTTCTCCTTTTCATTTTTGCCTTTTCCTGTTTCATTACAATTATAGAGATAGAACTTTTATCTATGCACCAGACCCCATAGGAAGTACTTACAGTCACTGTATCCTTTAATTTAATCCTCATGACAGCATTATGGCTTCATGACCCTTATTCTTCCCATTTAACAAATGAGGAAAACAAAATATCTGGAGGTGAAGAATTTGGGTCCAATTCCAATGCCAGCAAATGGCCAAGCTTAGATTTCAGTTTCAGCTTCTGGGAGTGTTACTGCAGACAGTGAGTTGGAGCACCAAGGAGTCTCCCTCATTGATTAAGATGATGGCAAGGGATGGTTCTTACATTGAGCATGCAGAAACCTAGAAAGATGAATGGATGAGGTTCAAGCAAACCAAAGACAGAAAGATAAATGGAAAGGACCCAAGCACACAAAAGCTAGAAAAATGAATGGGTAGGGCCACAGAGGACCAAAAACTAGAAAGATAAGAGGACAGGACCTTAATGTGCCAAAAGCTAATGAGATAATTGGATAAAAAGAAAGCCCCCCCCTCCCTATCCCTTAAGAATTGCAGGCTCTAGCAGGAAGGGAAATAGTCTGAGACATAAGTCTGCCATTGTCTCAAGTTGTGACAATTGAATAAACCTCTTTTGTTTTACACCAGCACTTGTCTCACGTGGCTTTTGTGGTGGCAGGCAGACAAACCCACTTGTTCAGTTACAGGTTTTGGTGACTCAGGTAGGACAGCGTGGACCTCAGTAAGTTCCAGAGGGCCCAGGCTGGGGCCCATGTTACCTGTGGCAGGCTGACCTTGGGAGTGGAACTGGGGACTTTCCAGCAGTTGCCAAGAGCTTTTCTCCAGGAATTTCCCTGCAGGCCTTCTCAAGGTGTCAGGTGCCTGAAATACTTGGCTGGTGAAAAAAAACAGGTTTCTGGAAAACAGAGGACTCCAAGATGTGGTAAGTCAAAACACTGTGCACATCATGGGTTCTCTATTTCTGCTGCTTGGGCTTTGTGACACTTGGACTTTGTTCCACTTGGGTTTGGTAAGGAAGATGTGCAGTACCAATTGGTAGGCTACTCTTGCTGCATGAACTTTGTGCCGATTGGGCCCAGTTAGGACCAGTTGCAGTACAGGTTGGTAGGCTATCCCTGTGACTGGAGCTTTGTGCCACTTGGGATTTGTGCCACTTGGGTTTTGTAATACTTGGGCTTTATGTTACTTGAGCTTTATGCCACATGGGTCTGAAGACGGTCACTTATGGTATTAGCTGGCAGGAGATAAGATGCTAGGACAAGCTTGTGAGAACTCATTTGGAATAATAGAATTATGGATCTGAGGTTTGTTTATACTTTCCCAATTTTTCAGGGGTCTTTATGTGGTTATGTTTTTGGGTTTGTACTTTTGTACCATCAGAAGTTATTCTGTTTTAACTCCTAAAGGTAGCCTACTAGTAGGGCCAAATGTTAGGAGATTGGTCTATGTACAGCTATGATCTAATGACTAAGAAAAAAATTAGTTTTCTGTTGTAACATTGCTTTGTGTATTTAAACTTTAAACTATGTAAAATGAACCCTAAATGTTTTCCTAAATTACTACACCATCATACAGTTGGAATTGTTTGGCAGAAGATTTCTCCTGCCACCACCCTTGCTGCTAGAAGGATGACAATCCCACCTTTGTATGATGAAGGAGTGGTCTCCCCATTGAAGGCCTGGTAGGGTACCCAATTTGGCCAGGTTGTATTCTTATCTGAAGTGGGACAATTCCCTTTGAGGCAATACCCTACAGGCTGAATAAACTGGGAGGACCAGCACATTGGCCACTACTGGGCCCATTCTCTATTTTCCACTATAGACTTACTGAATTGAAAGTTTTCCAATACTCTTATACAGAGATGATCCTCAAAAAATGGAAGATCTTATTACCTCAGTTTTTGCCACTCACATTCCAAACTGGGCAGATGTACAGGCTCTCCTTAACATCCTGCTAATGATGGGTGAAAGGCAGCTAGTTATAAATAAGGCTAATGAAGAGGCTCATCACCTTCATCAAGAGCATTTCAGACAAGATCAGGCATGTTCAGCGTGGTATGGCCATAGACTGCATCAAGAGAATTTCAATGAGACCCCAAACCAGCTGAGGCAATTCCCTTGAGGGAGCCCAGCTAGGACCTAATTAGTAGGGGCTAGCCTCCTTAGAACATTACAAAAGTTGCATATTGAAGGGGCTTAAAAGGAGGTGCCTAAACAAAAGAGCCTGAATATGGTACAGGGTGTTCAAAAGGAACCAACTGAAGACCCTTCTGAATTATTAGACAGGATCTCTCAGTCCTATCAAAAGCACACTGATGCTGACCCACAGGTCACCAGAAAATGTCTGAATGTTAAACATGATTTTTACTTGGCAAAGTACCCTGGATATCAGAAGGAAGCTCCAACATTTGGACAGCACATTGGGAATAAATAACTCCTAGCTTGTGGACATAGCCTTTAAAGTACACCATGGCCTAGAAACAAATTAAAATAGGCTGCTGTTTTCTTAGAAAAAATGGCAGGAAGGACCAGAAAGGGATGCAGGATTGGGATGGAAAAAACCACTAAGCGCCAATCAATGAACCTATTGTAAAGAGAAAGGCCATTTGAGAAAGGAATGCCTGGAAATCAAAAAGAAAAATAAAAAGGATAGAAACCCTCACAGAGAAATGTTAGAAAGGAATGACAGATATGATAAAGGAGGAGGCCCAGGGGCTCCCCTAGATATATCCTGACTTACAACTATTTCCCATAGGAACCCCAGGTACAAATGACAGTGAGGAACAAGCTAATTGCCTTTCTCATAGATATGGGAACCACAAACTCAGTGCTAAATACGAAACTAGCCAAGAAATTTCAGCTACAGTGTCAGTTACTGGAGTGACCAGACAATTACAAACACCGGTGTTCCTTCAACCTCCAGAATGCCAGCTTGGGGATTAAAAATTTACACATACTTTTTCTACATGTCAGACTGTAACATTACATTTGGGGGCTGAGTTGAGATCTACTTTGCAAATTGTATTCACAAGTAACTTTTTCCCCTGAGAAGCAATAATTGTGCTTAAAAGTACAGCCAAAACATGCTCTCCAGGTCCAGGGGCTTCTGAGTTGATCAGAAAAGCCCAGGGGTGAGCTCTTCCCATATAAGATCTATAAGCAGGTTGATTGATCCATTTGGATTGATGGAACCCTAGATAGTATGGTTAACATCCAACCCCCCAAAATTAACCCAAAAGAACAGGTATAAATTTTACAAAAGAAACGATACCCTTTTAAAAAGAAAGATTTAGAGGAAGGTCAACCAGTATTACTGAAATTCTTTTTTTTTAATATTTTTATTGATTATGCTATTATAGTTGTTCCTCTCCCCCTTTATTTCCCTCTGCTCTATACACATCCTTCCGCCCACATTCCCCCCCACCCTTATCATGTCCATGGGTTGCACATATAAGTTCTTTGGCTTCTCCATTTCCTACACTCTTAACCTCCTCCTGTCTATTTTGTGCCTACTATTTATACTTCTTATTCCCTGTACTTTTCCGCCATTCTCCCCCTACTCCTTGCTGATAACTCTCCACATGATCTCCATTTCTGTGATTCAGTTCCTGTTCTAGTTGCTTGATTAGTTTGTTTTTGTTTTTTTAGGTTCAGTTTTTGGTAGTTGTGAGTTTGTTGTCATTTTACTGTTCATAGTTTTCAATTGCCTTCTTTTACTTAGATAAGTACTTTTAACATTTCAGATAATAAGGGCTTGGTGATGATTAACTCCTTTAACTTGACCTTATATGGAAAGCACTTTATCTGTCTTTCCATTCTAAATGATAGCTTTGTTGGATAGAGTAATCTTGGATGTAGGTCCTTGTCTTTCATGACTTTCAACACTTCTTTCCAGCCCCTTCTTGCCTGCAGGGTTTCTTTTGAGAAATCAGCTGATAGTCTTATGGGAATTCCTTTGTAGGTAACTGTCTCTTTTTCTCTTGGTGCTTTTAAGATTTTCTCCTTATCTTAATATTGGGTAACATAATTATGATGTGCCATGTTATGTGCTTCCTTGGGTCCAACTTCTTTGGGACTCTCTGAGCTTCCTGAACTTCTTGGAAGTCTATTTCCTTTGCCAGATTGGGGAAGTTCTCCTTCTTTATTTTTCCAAATAAGTTTTTCATTTCTTGGTCTTCCTTTTCTCTTTCTGGCACCACTGTGATAAGGAATAAGGGGTGGAGCCTTAGGTATTCTCCAAGGCAAGGCAACCCATGTCACTGAATTGTGGTGCTGTATGTAGGGGTAGGGTCCTAGAGGGAACAGTGCTGCTTGCTCTGCTCTGGGCCAGCTTTTAGTCACTTCCTCTACTACTTACAAGCAAATTGGGCTTTTCTGACCCTGATTCCCAGGTGGGTGGGTTTGTGTACATTCTAGGACCCTGTGGGTCTCTCCAATGAACTCTCCTATGAGGCTGAGAGTTTCTCCTGCTGCCATAACTCCAACAGGTTTTTTCAGTAATAGGCTTTGAGGGCTTATTTTCTCCCACTGGAATTCTTGCTTGCACTGCCTGCCTCACTTCCCAGTTGTTCGTTCTGGTTTATTTGCATGCAAATGTGGGACCAACTGGTCTGCCAGCCACCACATCACCTGATCCAGGAACTGCTGTCTTTCTCCCCCAGGTCCTCCAGCTGCTGCCTTGCTGCAAGTCTTTTCAACCCTGGCTGCCTATCTCTACCCCTCCTACCAATCTGGATGAATGTTTCTTCTTCAATTCCTTGGTTGTCAGACTTCCACACAATTCAATTTTCTGGCAGTTCTGGTTGTTTTTTGTTTTTAATTTTTTTTACTGTCCTTCTTTTGGTTGTGCAAGGAGGCACAGTATACCCACCTATTCCTCCATCTTGGCTGGAAGTCCTGAAATTCTTAAAATCAGGATTAATTCAGCTATAACAGTCTCCCTATAACACCCTCATTTTGCCAGTCAAAAAGCCTCAAAGTCCATCATTCACTTCAGAAATATCCCAGAAGATAGGGCAGACACAAAAGATTCAATGGAAACTACATGAAATTGTAGACCCTAGTTGATGGGAGAAGACTGAAAAACTGAACCACACAATAAAGAATACCCTGGCAAAAAATATGCCAGGAAACACAGTTGAAATGAGATCAGGCACTTTCTATTTCCTTGCTCTGGATTACTGTAGTGCCCCAAAGCAGGCCTAAGTTAAGCCCTTTTGAAATAGTTTATCAGAGACCCTTTCAAGTTTCTGTTTTAGGAACACCCTCTTTAGGTTTAGAACATGAATAAAAAAATCAAACAGTATGTACAACATTTAGGACAAACACTAAATCTTTGCACAAATTTTCTCATTGCAAGTATATGTACCTGTCTGATGAGCTCATTCCAACTGGAAGATAGGGTCTTTCTTAAGACCTGGGAAACTCAAGGTCCTGAACAGCAGTTAGACAAGAAGTGGACTGGTCCTGTGATGTCCTATTGACAACACACTCTTCCCTAAAGCTCACTGGAATGAAGCCTTGGATCCACTACACATAGATACAGCAGGCACTGCCTGAGGAGGATTCGGATCTTGCTGCTGCTGTTGATACAGCAAGGGAAAGCTGGATCTGTGTTCCTGAAAGAGATTTAAAATTCCTCTTTTGGAAAGTAACATTGCTTTCCAAACCTAAATGACAATGTACTTTTCATTTATTTTATTATTTTTTGATATTTTATGCTCATGCTTGGACTGATAATGCCTTTGTTTGCATTTCTCAGAGAGTGGCTTTCTTGGCAAACTTATCACACTGTTGGATTTGCCACCCAAAGTCCCGTTTAGAATTAGATTGTGAGGATCCTTTAGCTTCTCTAGTTTCTGATTTCACTACAATTCTCCCTTCCCCAGTAGGCATACACCTCACTAAATACTTCATTGCTTGTCTACATAACAGGTCTCACTATGGAAGCCTAACTGCAACACCATCCCTTGAAATATGAAGCAGTCTACCAGCTTTGGTTGTTCGGTAGTGTCATCTTCTAGACACCACCTATTCTTGGTAAAAAAATAAACAGATAATTTTAAAAGACTAACTTTTATCTATTGTTCTACATTTTCTGCAGACCCTGTGGTCTTCATGGCTCCTCTTCTCTGGGATAGCCTGACCACTGCCTCAGACCCCTTGTGCTCTCTGTCTACCTGGGCTACCCTTGGAACTTGCCCTTCACTCACTATAACTGCTGCCGAGATCATGGTGGCCAGCTATCTTCCCCTATGCCTGTCCCTCTCTATTGGGCACTGTCCTTTTGTCCCTCATCCACTTGTTTAATACAAAACCCCAAAAGTACCAAAATCCAGGTACCCTCCTCCTCCACGTGCAGAAAATAGAGTCTGGTATATAACAGGGGCTCAAATACATTTATTGAGTGAACAAATATGGGAGAGTACTGATACACATCAGGCACCTGTTGCATATTCTAGGAAAAGTATAGAATGTTTTATATACTCTTCTTCACTGAATTTTTTTGTTCAGAACATAAAGAAAAAAGAGAAATCAAATGTCAAAATAATCCATAAGCTAATCATTCTGTTCCAGAAAAATTAATATTTTTAACTACCCTATATTAGCAACCAGAACAGTCCATTTCCAGCATAGTAAAGTAAAATTTTAAGACAATTTTTAAAAAGCTCAGAGTAGTCATTGAGCCTCTAGGTTGAAAGTGGATGGTGTGGGGCCATACTTTTAGACTTGTGATTATTCTAGAATGCTTAAAGTAGTTTCCACTCAAAGATTTTCCAAGGATAGCTGTCTGGTCTCCTGAATGCTGATTTCTGTTCTTTAACTGTTAGTCCTCAGAAAGGTTTGATGAAATACGCACTTTAAATAAAGTACAATGAATCACCATTAAGTGGGTGAGCTTCAGAATTTTCTCAAAGTTTGCATCCAAACTATCCTAAATATTTTGAAGAAATCATCCAAATATCACTGGTAAAAAGTAAGCTTTCTTTCTGCTGAGCTTGCAGGCATGGTGCCCCAGTCCCTGGAACTCTCCTGGCATCTTCTCTGTGAGTAGAGAGGTCAGCGAGGAGATCAGGAGCTGGAGAACTCAGGCTTTCAGATCCCAGGTGAATTAACATAGCCAGGCTCAGCAGGCCATGACTAAAGGATCAAGGAACAGTGTAAAAATTAGAATATGTGGGAGACAAGGAGAGAAAGGATAGCCAGTAAAGCTACTGCACCATATTTCAATTCTCAATGGATCAGCATAGGGAAAATTGCACCTGTGTAGTTTAGACAGCATTTTAGTTTCTTTGTGTCAACTTGTGAAGGCTTGGTGGTAGACTCAGTTCCTACTGTCTCTCCAGTTTACTTCCTCACCAAATACAAAGGATGGAAGAAACATGAGCTTACTATTACTGATACTATAGCAAGAAAGGCATTAAGGAGTCTTGTTCCCATCTTCTTATTTACCGATGAAAGCCAAGGCTGATTTAACCAGGTTACTGAGAATGATGAAGTATTGGGTTGGCCAAAAAGTTTGTTCAATTTTTAAGTAAAAAGTAAAAGACAACTTTTTGTTATCATCGATATTTGAACAACATATTTACTGTTTAATTCCATTACCTTTTGCTATCTTTCAGGCAATTTCATAATTTCATCTTCCCAAAACTTTTATCTTTTTGAGTAAAGAACTGTCCCAGGTGTCTTTTGCAGTTGTCCAGGGAATTGTAATCTTTTCCATTAAGAGAATTCTGTAAAGACTGAAATAAATGGAAATCCAGAGATGCAATGTCTGGTGAATATGGAGGATGAATCAGAACTTCCCAGGGAAGCTGTAAGAGTTTTTGTCTAGTCATCAAAGAAATATGCAGTCTTGTGTTATCCTGATGGAAGATTATGCGTTTTCTGTTGACTAACTCATGGTGCTTGTCATTGAGTGCTGTTTTCAATTGGTCTATTGGGAGCAGTACTTGTTGGAATTAATCACTTGGTTTTCTGGAAGGAACTCATACCAGAGGACTCGCTTCCAATCCCACCATATCTGAAACATAATCTTCTTTGGATGAAGACTGGCCTTTGATGTGGTTGATGGTGGTTCATTTTACTTGTCTTAAAATCTTTTCCATTACCCATTGTTGTAAAGTATCCACTTTTCATCATCCATCACAATTTGTTTTAAAAATGGGGCTTTTTCATTATGTTTGGTAGAGAATCACATATGAAAATACAGTCAAGGTTTTTTTCACTTAACTTATGTGGGTCCAAACATCAAAGCAATTAATGTAACCAAGCTGGTGCAAATGATTTTTAATGCTTGATTTTGATATTTTGAGTATGTCAGCTATCCTCCATGTGGTATAATGTTGATTTTTCTCAATTAATGTCTCAATTTGATTGCTATCAACTTCAACTGGTCTACCTGACTTTGCAGCATCCTGCAAGAAATCTCCAGCATGAAATTTACTAAACCACCTTTGACATGTTCGACACCTTTGACAGCACCTCCTCCATTCACTGCACAAATCTTTTTTTATTTTGGCATTTCAGTTATTTTTTTACCTTTCTGAAAATAACAAAGCATAATATGCAAAAAATGTTGCTTATTTTCTTCCATCTTCAATATTAAAATGGCTATACACAAAACACCGATTTTGATAAGTCTTTTCAAAATGCATGTTGATATGACAGCTGTCACAGTACAATCTAATAAGGTTGTTTCAAATGAAGTTAAAGACCACTAAGAGCCACTAGAGCCATCTAATGGAAAAAATGAATGAAGGTTTTGGCCAACTCCCAGTGCAGGGCAGTTCCTGCATTTTACATGGCCTTTTTCACAGTAAGTGCTTCACAGATACTTCCTGGATTAATGAATGAATAAGCTGCACATGTGTCCTTGCTAGTTTTTCTTCTTTAAGACTTGAACACTTGGATAAATGAAGAGTAAGTTGGTTTGAAGGTTCTCATGTGGAAGATGAAGAATTGCAGCAAAAGAAGATATCCTGGAGAAGATCTGGGGGTCCAAGTGACTAACATACTGTCCTTAAGCATCAATCAAGGAGCATGCTTGTTGAATCCTGCAGGATCACAATACTTAACTGAGGAATCTAGCTCTGGGTTTCACAGACAGAAGTCTAAACCAAAAGAAAGGTTTTCTGCTATGAGAATATGCCCAGCTGTGTTGTATTTCAAGGTGAACATCATCATATTGATTTTAGAGAATGTTAAGAAGTCACCTTTAATAAATAAGCCTTTAATAAGGTCACCTGCCCATAAACTTTTGGAAATGCAGTTTCTCCCAGGCAGAGATCCATACTGACCTTTACTAAACCTAAATGCATACCCTGTTATGATGGCCTAAGAACACCAGCCTTTCCAAGTCCACTTGAACCTGGCTACTTACCCAAGTCTGGGAGAAAATTTAGAGTCCTGAGGAGACAAGTCATGATGACAGGGGTCTGGAAGACTCTTAGCCCCCAGAGGTAGCCTCCTCTGTTCTCCAGCTCAGACTTCATTTCCTTACCTCCATTTGACACAGCTTTCAAGGATCCTGGACTCTGGTGGCACAAGCAGGAAGCCATGGAGTCCTCCTATGTGTTTCCCATGCTCTCCAACCCCACTCCATGCAGCACCAAGAATGGCCCAAACTAGCCCTTCATCATTTCCTAAATATGCTGTCCCTAATCCAGGTGCGTAGCTCAGTCCAAGTTACCATACTCTATGGCCGGAAAATTGCAGTCAGCTTCTGAATGGCCCTAACAATGCTCAGGGTCTATTAGCCTGCTCCGTTCTCCATGGCAAGAGGCACTCTTTTCCATGCTTATCTCAGCATGTCAGCCCCTCAGTGTTTCCCCATGGATTTAAGTAGCCCTAGATCTTCACTGTTTAGACTCACAGGGCTCTACCTTCCCAGACCTTTCATCTTATTCTTAGGATCAATCTCACTGTGCTTCCTGCTTCCTTTACTCCCTGTGAAGGTCATGACCCTCCTACTACAGGGCCTTGGTATGTGATGTTCCTCCACTATTGACATCATTTTCCCTCTTAGGTATTCCTCCCTAGATTCTGGCTTCATTGCCATTCTTTCCCAGAGGAGTCTGGCCCATACCCTGCCCCCAAGTGACTAACTAGGTCAAGTCATCTCTTGACATCTTGAACTTCTTCTCCCTGTGGTACTTGTTATAGTTGCAGCTGTTCAATGTATTCAAATCTGTCCACTCTGACTTTAGGGTCATGAAGGCAGGATTTCCCTCCCAGAATCTCAGTGCTGAACCCAGTACACAGTAAGGGCTTAATTAACTTTGGGTGGGTGGGTGGATGGATGGATAGATGGATGTGTTAGTGGTAAGAGGGTAGGTGGGTGGATGGATAGATATAGTTGGACAGATGGATGGATGGATAGGTGGATAATAGATGATAGATGGATCTCCATAGACACCATGGAGTACAGGAAAGATCTCATGGGTTCTGAAGGGGGTCGCTTGACAATCTGAAATACCTTACTAAAATAAGTAGGACATAAGAAACAGCTCTGAAAGATCTCCAACTGGAATCTGAGATGGATATCTTATTTATGCACTGGGAAGGCTGAAAGCCAGTGAGTTCGTAAACCCCATGAAATATTAACTCAAATCTCTGTAGAGAGCTGATATGGTAGATGCTGGTACTACATCCATAGAACTATGGCAATGTCCTGTGATTCCCTACCTGAGTGTTCCCTTTGGTGTACTGGGTCCTCACCGTCAGCCAAGAGCAACAAGGAGCTGCTGCCATCAGTGAGGAGGAGAGCTGGAGGAGAACTGTCCCAGCCCTCTCCCCTCAGCTGGCAACACTCTGCCACGTGGTCCACATCATCTCTCAGAGTGTCCCAGGGAATGATGATCTGGCAGCCCCAGTGTCACTTGCTCTTTCAGTCACCCTATGTTGTCTCCTCCTTTTTCTGTCTTACTTCTCCTCCCAAATAAACTAATCCTCAAATCCTTATCTCAATGTCTACTTCTGGGTACTCAAATCAAAGACAGCCCCAATAAGCAAACCGTGTCCGTAATTCTGGAAAAGAATCCTTGAAGTTCAGAGTCTTTGGTAAGTTATTATGTGGAAGGTGGTCAGCAAAGTTGCCTGGCTGCTCAATTTTGAGAAAGAAGAACAAAGCAGGAGGGATCAGAATACCTGATATCAAACTGTATTACAAGACCACTGTAATCAAAACAGCCTGCTACTGGCACAAGAACAGATATATAGATCAATGAAACAGGGCAGAGAGCCCAGAAATAAACCCAAGTCTCTATGGTCAATTAATATTCGACAAAGAGGGAAGAAGCATAAAATGGAGTAAAAATAGCCTCTTCAACAAATGGTGTTGGGAGATTTGGACAGCTACTTGCAAAAAAATGGAACTCGACCACCAACTTACACCATACACAAAAATAAATTCAAGGTGGATAAAAGACTTAAATATACATCATGACACCATAAAAGTCATAGAGGAAAACTTTGGCAGGAAAATATCAGATATTTCTCACAGCAACATCTTTAACGATGTGTCCCCTGAAGCAAGGGTCATAAAAAAAAGAATAAACAAATGGGACCTCATCAAATTAAAAAAGCTTCTGCATGGCCAAAGAAAAGAGCATTAAAATGAAAAGAGAACCAACTATATGGGAAAACATATCTGCCAATGACGACTCGGACAAGACTTTGATAACCAAAATGTACAAAGAACTCACACGACTCTACTCCAGGAAGACAAACAACCCAATTAACAAATGGGCAAAAGACTTGAACAGACACTTCTCCAAGGAGGATATACAGAGGGCACAGAGACATAAAACAGACGCCCAGCATCACTAGCCATCAGAGAGATGCAAATTAAAACCACCCTGAGATACCACCTGACACCGGTCAGAATGGCCATCATAAACAAATCAACAGACAAGTGTTGGAGAGGACGTGGAGAAATGGGAACCCTAGTGCACTGTTGGTGGGATTGTAGACTGGTGCAGCCACTGTGGAAAACAGTATGGAATTTCCTCAGAAAACTAAAAATGGAATTACCTTTTGACCCAGCAATTCCACTGCTGGGACTATACCCTAAGAGCCCTAATACACCAATTCAAAAGAACCTATACACCCCAATGTTCATAGCAACACAATTGACAATAGCCAAGTGCTGGAAGCAACCTAAGTGCCCATCAGTCAATGAGTGGATCAAAAAACTGTGGTACATTTACACAATGGAATTCTATGCAGCAGAGAGAAAGAAGGAGATCCTACCATTTGCAACAGCATGGATGGAACTAGAGAGCATTATGCTAAGTGAAATAAGCCAGGTGGTGAGA
>VMDR010020056.1:0-17850 GCA_007922815.1 Macrotus californicus
TTTGTTTGGTGATTTTCATGAGACCATAAACTCGGACACCGAACCCTCACCCTGGACTTAGGAAGCAAGTGCTCAGCCGTTGTTTCTTAAATAAGCGTTCTGCCCCTTTTCCTTCTCTCCTCCTTCTGAGACTCCAATAACTTGCATTTATTTTTTTCATTGTACATCACTGATCCCTAGGCTTTCTCCTCTCTTTTTCATTATTTTTTCTTCATTCTCTTCCAGCTGGATAACTTCAAAGTTTCTGTCTTTTAAGTCACAGATTTTTTTTCTTCTGCTTGATCTATTCTGCTTTTGATGCTCTTCATTGAAGTTTTCATTTTATTCATTGTATTCTTCAGTTCCAGATCTTCTGCTTGGCTCTTCATGATTCCTACCTCTTTGTTAAACTTCCATTTTGTTGATGTTCACTTTCCTGATGTTTTTGAATTGTCATTCTGCATAGTCTTGTAGCTCATTGGGTTTGCTTACACAGCTATTTTGAGTTCTTTGTCAGGTAAATTGCAGATCTCCACATCTTTGAGATCGGTTCCTGGAAGATTATCACGACCCTTTGGTGATGCTGTGTTTCCTTGATTGTGCATGTACATGAAGCTTTGCAATGCTGTATTCTCCTTTGAAGTAGGAGTCTCCTCCTCTGGTCTTTACCAACCTCTATCAGTCCTGCCAGTGACTCTGAGGCACACTGTGGATACATCTGCTTCATACTTCTTGCTCTCTTGTGGGAGAATTCTTAAGCTTGTATGCCTTCTCTTGATCCTGTAACATATCATGCTGGATACTGATAGTCTCGCTTGTTTTTCCAAAAGTGGTGCTAAAGTTCAAGTTTGTGGTCTCTCCCTGGCCCACAGATTCAGGTCAGCTTTCCGTATGTGCTCCTGCTGCTGCAGTGGGAGCATGCTCAGGGAGTCACACTGAGTGGAGGGAATGAGGATAATGCATGCAGAAATCAAGGGGCACCTGTTGGTTTGTTGGGGAATCTACTGGCAAGGTATCCCCAGAGGCTCATGGCCAAGCTCCTTGATTAAGTGTGGGGCACAGTTTGTAGGATCCACATCCTTTTAATGCCCTCTCATATGTGTATTATCTGATGCACAGGTGTGTGAGACTCCTACAAGATCCCCTTGGCATACAGCGCTGGATCCCACAGCTCCCACAAAAGCACTTTTGTCCAGGGGTGGCTGCTAAATCGTGGTTGTTGGGGAGGGACATCTTATTCAGCCATAAGGATGACATCACTTGCCAACCAGCCCAGCCCTGTATCTCTCAGCAAACCAAGCAATTCAGGAGCAGAAAACTCTGGACAACTAAGTTCTTCTTGCCACAAAACTCTTGGATCAAGCAACTACCTCTTAACCTCCAGCTCCATTCCTACAACTCCCAGCTTTATCCCTGTCCAACAGTACCTCTAAACTTTGAACTTTGCCCCCCATTATCCATCCTATGCTTGCTCTTTGGATCTGAAATGGACTTGGCTTCTCTGATTTGATCCCATCCTTACTCCCTGGCTCTATCCTTCCTAGGCATTGGCTCCAGCAGATAAGTCTAGGCTCCCAGCACGCAACCTGTCATTAGTTAGATGCATAAAACTGCCACTGAGCTCAGCTGAAGTTCGCCTTAGGGAGAACAGAGCAACAGTAAGTGATAACTGGACATGTTACAATTATCATGAGAACAATTAGAAGGAGGGCACAATCGTGCCATGCTCTCTGCTGCTTCTACCACCAGCAGCAGCAACGCTGTTCCGTATCTTGGGTGAGCAGAAAGGAATGGTCTGGCTTAGCTTCCTGCCACCAGAAAGAAGCAACAGTTGATTTATCAGGGACAGCAGAAATGAGCTGAGAGACCAAGACATAAAAGTAGAGAAGACTACAAGGTCCCTGAAGGTCAGAACTGTGGGTGTTTGCTTCATAATTGCCTCTTCAGGGCATGCCAGTACCTAACACATTAGTAGGTTCCTAATCAATTTATTAAAATAATTAACTAGAAAAAAGAGTAGTGCTGTTTTTGATTTCCATCTTACTACCCTTTAAAGAAATTTAAGTCAATAAATATATATTGTTCCAATTATGGTGTTAGGCCTTGCAAATATATAGATGAAATGGGCTACAAATAAATTTTACCCTCAAGGGGAAAATGGAGACAACTGTACTTGAACAACAATAAAAAAATGTGGAAAAAAAGAAGGAAAAAAAAGTTTACAGCTCCCTTCAAGCACAAGGCACACACTTGAGGTGCCTGGGTGCTACAGGGTTCACTAGAAGTACGGAAAAGCACCGTGCAGGGCACTCTGACAGCGCTTCATGGAGGGACTTGGGCTGTTCAAGTTGGGAGCCCTCAGGGAAACAAATGACATTGAGCTGGGCCTTAAAATAGGAAGTAGTATTTCAAGAGAACTAATAATGATGAGAATGAAACTGACCACACAATTAAGACGTTATGAAGATCAGCCCCAATGGAGAACAGAGTATAGTCCAGGGCTGCCAAGTGGCGCTGTGGTGGACAGAGCTGACTGCTAACAGCAGTCTCAGCACTGAGGGTCCAGGACACACTGGAGATGTCTTAGAACACAGGGAACATCCACTGGGGAGTAGTGGCTTATGACAACGTAGCTCTCCCCCAAGGTGGGCCATGGCTGACACCTCAGGACACTGATCAGTCCCAAGGCTCCCTCGGGCCTCAGGGTTTTTCTGGGCTGTTCTGAGCAGGCCCTGAGAATCTAAGTCTGCCCACATGGATCAGAACCAAGATGGACAAGTATGGTACCTCAGGGAGGGCTTGCAACCACTTGAGCCTGCAGGGGTATCCAACCTTTCAGCACCTCTGCACCACACTGGATGAAGAGTTCTCTTGGGCCACATATTAAATACATTGTGACACATAATCACAAAAAAACCCTCATAATGTCTTATGTAAATTTATGATTTTGTGTTGGACTGCATGCACAGCCATCCTGGACTACGTGCGGCCCGCAGACCGCAGGTTGGACACCCCTGCTTTAGAGCCTGGCTAGCCCTCCATGGTCACCCCAAACAGGCATCTCCTGTGGCAATTTCCCCAGCTCCTGATGCTGCCGGAGAACAGAGCCTCCCTGGAGACCCAGACTGGCCTGCACATATGGGTGCAGACAGAAAGTAGGGGACACCTGCTTACCTGCAGCCACCTATACAATCTACAGAATATGAGCCGGGACCCAGATACTGAAGCACACATGGAAAGAAAAAGTCCATGACCACTCTGGGGATGTTTTAAAATCAGAAATTTGCCTCTCTTAACTATTTAGAAGAGAAAATGGCAACTCCAGTAAAGAAAGGAGCTAGTTACATAAAATTAGAGAGGAACTGAAGCCCCAAGCAGTGCTGAATGCAGGTGACCTGAGGCCCCGGGGACACACCTCAGACTTCCTCTGGGTTCCAGTGCAGCACTGCTACTGTCTGCAGACACACCAGGCTATTTCGGTTGATTAAACAAGCATGACCAAGAGAATATTATCATAACAAAGAATCCAATTGCTAAGGGAAAAGGAGCCTCATTTAAATTGTTTGCATTATAAACTAGAATTAATGAGTGATGACAATACAGTAAATGGCACAAAAGTTTGCATTTTTGAGACAATTTCCCTCCGTCACTGTGTGTGATGCTCACACTTCCTGACGACACAGGCGCTGAGACAGACAGACACCGAGACATTCATGCACCTCCTCAGCTCTTCAGGTTTCACAGCAAAGCGGGAATCAAGCCCAGGAAGGCTGATTCCAGATTCTGTGGTTTCTTAACCCTGGTCAAGTGCAGCGACCAGAAAACCACTGTGATCCACGCATTTAATTCAGCCGTTCCAGAGTTCATCTTCCAAGAGCTCTCCGAGTATCTGTGGTGACAGATTCCTGTAGCTGACTGTTCAGCATTCAAAGCACCTGATTTCTTAATACCTACTACCTACTTTATGAAAATGTTTGGTAGTAGTGTTTGAAACAAATCATCCTCATCCTTCTTTTCTGTATGATGCATGTTCCCTTTTGCATGTAGTAAGAGAAATGTAAAAAAAAAAAAATCCTAACTTTATCTCTGGCTTGTAAATGTCTAAAATCACTATTTGGATAACTATATCCAGAGGGTAGAAAAAACATGCTGTTAAGGAGTTCTAAGGAACAATTCATCACAACAGAGATTTTGAAAAGAAAATCCATCTGCTGCCTTATTTTAAAATTGGAATTCAGGAATATGGAAGGATTCCAGTGAAGTCATTAACCTGTTTGCCATTATATTGAAAGTACCCAGTGCCCAACCCTGAGCAAGCAGGCACTCCCTTGGTACATGACCACTGGTCCCCAGCATTTTCTGGGCTGGCCCCACTGCACCTCATCTCTGGCCAGCCACATGCTCACCACCTCAAGACACGGCATGAGTTCCCTTTCTCACCCAGCGTTCCCCCTGCAGCTTTGCCTTGTCTGAGCTCCAGCTCTGGTCTCTATTATTAGTTAGCACAACCTTGCAAAGAGGCACTGCCCCACATGTTGGGTGGGCAATGCATTTACACTAAAATCACAAAGGGACAAATGGAAAACCCAGCATAATAGGTCAGTGAAACTTGGCAGCAAGCATCAAATAAAAATATCCTGCTCCTCTTTTTAAATCTACTCTTTGTTGATATTTGCTGCTCACAAAACTTGGATAGAAGCTACAAGCAAAGCCAAAGAAGGGCGGAGGAAGGAATAGGGAAGGAAAGAAGGAAGTGAGCCGGCCAGGAGGCTCTATCTCAGCTCCTCGGAGCTTTGCTCAGAACTGCTGGGTCACTGATACGTGTCTGAAAATTAGTTTAATACATTAGTCATGTAAGAATACTGTATCTTTCTAACAGTTGAACTTGAAGAAAACTCAAAGATATGACACTTGAGGGATAGAGTCTAAGAGACTATGACACCTGAATGGAGAGACTTAGAGGTAGAGAGTTCCTTCTAAGACCTCTAGTGCCATGATATCATTTTAGAGGTCAAAAGCAAAGCTCAAACTTGGTTATGTCTTCCATACACATTCTCACAACACCCATCCTAAAAGAAAACCACAAGACTCCAACTGTCCTGTTCTGAGTATTTTCCAGTCTGTTCTCTTTGGTAATCCATCACCTTTCCTCCGACGCCAGACGGCCCAGGTTCAAACCTTGGTTCCACCACTACTAGGTGTATGCCTTGGGGCAAAGTCCTGAACACTTCTCTACCATCTACTAGCTGTGTTACCTTTAGTGAACTATTTAGCCCTCTTTTGCCTCTGTTTCCTCATGTGGATGGAGATATTGTTACTTACCTCATAAACATCTTTGTAAAGATTACACAAGTCAACGTGCAAAAGGCACTCAGACCGTTGCCCGATATCTAGTCAGCCCTGTCTGCCACTATTACTTCCCCTTGAGGATAAAGACATCCGATGATAGGCCCATGATCTCAGTCAGAACTGGTTGTCCACCACAAGCCCCAGGAAAAACAGAAGATAACAGGAAAGCAAAGTAATACGGAGCAATGCCAAAATCACAAATTCCACATTCCGCCTGACAGTTTTAACCAGAGCGCAGTTTCACTTTCTCTCCCTTCCCATGATCGCCTTTCTGATTAGAGATACAGGAAAGGCAATGAACTTGAAAGGCACGCAACCACGACAAGGAATCAGGAATTAAGAAACTGGTGTGCTTCAGACTGAACGGCCAGCCCTTACTGCGGAGTGCTTGGCGAGCCCGGTGCTGCTCGGACAGGAGTTCGAGCCCTTCCCCATCCACCCCAGGCCGCAGAAGCGTGGGGCCATGGAGAGAGGCCTGGGCTGGGGCTGGCAAATTCCAGAGCTGTTAAGATGTAGGAGAAAGGGAACCAGGCCTCTCATCTGTGGCTCTGCCACATTCCCCCGAGGGACCTAGGAATAAGTGACCTGAATTCTCTCCTTCCATCCACAGAACAAGAATACCTGTGCTGGGCACCACAGAAAATGTTGTTAAAATAAGTTGATTTAAGGCATGTGAAAGCACTTTGAGAAATGTCAAGTACCATACAAAGTTTCATCGATGGCAGGGTTTGCATTAATTTAGCTTTCCTTAAAGTTAACATATAGTACACAAAATATTCTATAATCAAATTAATTTAGTCAATGCTGCGTTAAGAATATTCTCCAGTTTCTGCACCGAGAATAGGGATTCCCAACCCTACCAGATACATTGCGCCCTTCTTGTAAACATGCATCTTCGTAACATCTCCCTTACCAACTTAAAACAAGTTCACAGACGTGTCCTACATGAACATGATACCCAAAAGGCCACCACCACCCAAACCAACACATGTGAATGCTTGGGCATGACTAAACTGAAAGACCTAAGGAGTTGGACGCTCACACATATGTGGCAAATCACGGCGAATATGACAGCCACAGGCTCAGGCTACAGAGTGGTGCTGTATCAGCGACTCGAATACAACCAGCGGCATTTGCTTATAATGTGCTTTCCTGAAATAGTAAAAACAGTTCTTTGTAAAGCTCCAAACAAAACAAAATACAACCTTCCCTTGGTTTATATAGCCACTATATTCCTAAGACATTCAGTGTCTATGATTATAAAATCACAACTACTTGGTGTTTATACAGAAAACAGTTCCGTCCGAAGCTTAATGATAAACAGATTTTTCAGCTACATGACTACAGGGACAAGTCCCAGGAGGTCAGGGACAACTCTTGCTTTCATGGGACCGTCTGTGCCCTGCAGTCTACCCAGCATCCATGACCCCTGGGCCACCAGGATGACAACAAAAACACTTCCACAACTATTTTATAAAATGTCTCCAAGGAGGCAGTATCGCTCCATTAAGAATCACTGCTTCTAGGGCTTCATAGCCTTTTCACTGAGATAATGGGAAGGGAAAAACAGTTTGCCCATGCTCAGCCACAGGACACTTTGCTACCCAAGTAGCTTCTGGAAAGACTATAATTTCACTGATCACACTTTGGGAAACACTGGTATTAAGTGTTTTTGAAGAGCAGATCAAACAGTGAAAGCAATACTGAGTACCTGCCTCTGGTCAACAGCAGTAAGAGAGATGTGGAGATGTTTTCCAGGGATGAAAAGCCGGGTGCTTCGTTGAGTCTCTCAATGTAGCAATGATACAGGACAAACAACCCTCAGAAGACAAGAGAGAGGGAGCTCATAGGAACTTTTCTAAGACACTCAGGCATCCCAGACACAGACCCTGACTCATCAGTATTCAGGATAAATAGTATTAGTTTTAGATTTGGAACCTAGGCTGTTGCTTGGAAGTCACTTCAATGGTCCTTGAACATATTACTTCCTAAATTTATTTTTCAAGGGCTGTAAATTTCTCCATGCCATTTTCCCAAAAGGAGATGGACCTGCAGATGAGGTGGATAATGTGGGTTCTTCCCTTCATCATCAATTCAGTAAACAAAATTACAGCAATGAAGCATTTATTCCCGTTATTCTCTCAAACATCCAGGTTTTACAAGCACTGAAATATATTTTTAAATTGGACAACAAGCCTGGCTCTACTCACAACCTAACGATTATTTTTTTAAAAAGAAACAAAAACCCCACCATTCAGGGCCTAGTGAGGCTAAAAATACTCTGCTTTCTACTCAAGTGAAATAAACACCAGTAAATAGTTACTTAGCAGTTAGATAAATGCTATGAGTTACAGGACCACAGAACCTTAATTACATTGTCAATACGTTTTTATTTTTACAGATTTTAAAGTGTCAGAATAATGCTTCTAATTTTCCTAAGTATTTATCAGGCATTGGCGCCATCTGGTGGACATTTTTAACAAAAACTGAAATGATTGGTTAAAAAAATTGGGGGCTTTCGCCCCTCATTTAAAAAAAAAGTAGAAAAGGACATTTTATTTGGCAACATACTCTGTCTTATAGTTTATGTAATTTGGGGACCAAGTGCATTAGTCCATTCCTCCGAGGTTCTATCAAACTAGAATCACTTACCACACGACCACACCTCATCTTTACCCAGATTTGTGAATGGACTATTACCACATTATTTGTCAAAAATAAGTATTTGACAGTACTTGAAAATTTAGCAATAAAATGAGTGAATACATATTCAATGTCTAAAATCAATAAGGGCTACTTATATAAGACATTTCTTCAAATCAATACATGGTAGAAAAAGCAAAACATACGTATAAGCCCTGACCACAATGGGATATGAAATACTCCATATTATTAAAAAAATTAAAATGAGATCACTTTATACCTACCAGGTTAGCAAAACTTATTTTAAAAGTTTGATATTAACAAGTGCTAGTGAAAGTATGTAGAACCAGGCCTCAAGTATTGCTGGTAGGAAAGAAATCTAGCAGTGTTTAGTCAAGTATGTATGCATATATCCTACAACCCAAAAATCACACTCCTAGGTGTATTAGTTACTTATTGCTGTGTAACAAATCACCCCAAGACTTAGAGGTCTAACGTGACACACATTTTTCTCAAGTTTCTGTGGATTAGAAATCCAGATGTAGTTTAGCTGGGTGCCTCTGGGTTAGAGCATTTCAAAAGTCTCAGTAGGCAGCAATCAAGGATCAGCTGGGACTGCAGGGACCTTGGGCTAAGTGGGAACGCACCAGCTCCCAAGCTCACTTCCGGAGCTGCTGGCAGGCTTCGGGGCCTCTCCATAGGGTGGCTCACAACACAGCCCTCTGCTTCCCCCCGAGAAGAGAGAATGAGAAATAGCAAGACAGAAGGCACAGATAACTTTCATAAACTAATCTCAGAAGCGAGAGCTCATCACTTTTGCCATATTGTATTCATTAGAAGGCAATCACTAGGTCCAGCCCACATTAAAGGGAAGAGATTAAATCAGGGCATGCAGCTAGTAACTAAATGCAATGTATACAAATGTGAACCATTATGTTGTGCACCTGAAACTAATATGATGTATGTCAACTGTACTTCACTAGGGTAGGGCACAGGTACAGCATGAATATCAGGAGGCAGGGGACACTGCGAGCCATCTGAAAGGCCACCTATCACGTTGGGTATATACCCCAGAAACTCTCAACAAAACGGGAATGGGATTGTTCACTGCAGTACTGCGTCAGCATGGGTGACAAAGGAGAAAGGAATGGGAGTGATGATCTGCATAGACCAGAATCACTGTGCCATGAAACAAGTATAGTCGATTTAGTTCCGTGAATCTAAGGGCACTAAAAACAAGGCCCAAAAGACAGAGCAAAACCAGTGCACCCCTCCACTGCTGCGCTCAAGCCCCCTTGAGAGTTCTTCTTCCTAGAGACAGCCACTATTGATTATGAGATACTGCATATGTGTAGTCTCTGCACAGGCTGGTTTTCTCAACCCACCCACCCTTCTATGTGCTACTCTCAGCATCTGAGTCTGGGAAACATCAAACTACGTTTCTCAGCTCTCTTGCTGGGTAGCAAAAGGGCACTGAGGAAGCTGAAGGCTTCAGAAGGAAGGAAGCAGAAGGCCCTGGCTCCCGGTGTGACGGTTGCTGGCAGACGCCCTGGCTGCCATGGGAATGGAGTGATTCCAGATGGGCAGCTGGGGCAGAGGCAGCACCCCTTGGTGGAGTGACACCTCTTCAGCAGGCCCAGGCTGCCTCCGACAGTGAAGCAGCTGGTCGACCCAGGGCTGCAGCACGTGCAGCCCTAATCTCTGCGTATCACCCCTTCATCTTCCTCTTTATTGCTCCAGACCCACTCGTCTTCCGCCTTGCACTTCCTTTTGGTGCTTCATATCAGTACAGAGAATAAAGACCATCTGAAAAATACTGCTTTTCTATTAACTTCATAATAATAGGACCCCACAATTCTAAACAACTAAATTCCCATTTTACAGATGAAATTGACTCAGGTTAAGTACTTGCCTATGGGTCACAGCTGGGATTTGAACCCAGTACATCTGGCTCCTAAGCCTATCACTGAACTATATTCTACACTTCCTTTCACACACATGTAAGTAAAATTGTATTTCCCCATGATGTCATATAAAAGAAAGAAATGTGATAGCATGGTAAAGATAGCTAAATAATGCCAGGGGCCCTTTAAGTACACATTTATTTTGTATCCTCAGGCTTTACAAAAAAGAAAATGTTAAAAAAAAAAAACCCGTTATACAACAAAGAACATGACCGGCCTCCCTTCCTTCTAGATTCATTCATATGCTTACGGTAAAATTACATGTGGTTCCATATGTCATACTACAGTTTGACACTAAGCTTCCCATGCTCAGTGGGAAGCACCAGATAAGGGAAAGGTATTATCAGACCTATAACTCTTTACATTGTTTTACACTAAAAACTATTTTTTTAAATAACTAAATGAACTTCTAAGACAAGTTATACCACAGTTTTAAAACTTTTGTAAAAAGGCATTTATTTCTACTACTCTTGCTTACACTGGTAATTCTCAAATCATAGAACAATGGGGGTAAAGAACAGGACACTGATGATGTTATCATCCCTGAATTAGGTTAGAGTCCGAAGCTAGGGGCTATCATATTTTGTTCCCCAAATGAGAAAGCTTCTACCCAACCGCCGTGAGCTTCAGTTTATTCCCAAATATCTGACAGTAAAGAAGCATGTTACAGTGAACACCACAGCTCTGAATACTCCTAATGAAAAAAATCTGCTTTTAATGTCCTAACACGGAAGTCTCTCCAGACTGCCAAAATGGAAAATTGCTAGTCCTCTCTGTCTTCTCCCTAATAACCTCACAGAAAAGGAGGATCCTCTCTTCTCTTTTCCGTTTCCTAATACCCTCCTCTTCCCAGCAATAACAAAAAAAAAAAAAAAAAAAAAAAAAGTGGCCTTTCTTAGGGAAGGAGGAATGAATGAATGAACTCACATAAACACAAAACCCCAGTGGGGTTATGTCAAAAGCAGCCTGGAAGCCAACCAAGAGAGCTCCAATGACCAAAGGCAGGACAATTTAAGCAATAAAGTAGTAATAAATAACCCAAAGCTTAAAATAAGCATTCATAAGCCCTGGCTGTTATAGCTCAGTAGATTGAGCATGGGCCTGCAAAGCAAAGGGTCACCAGTTTGATTCCCAGTCATAGCACATGCCTGGGTTGTGGACCAGGTCCCCCAGTAGGGGGAGCACAAGAGGCAACCACACTTTGATGTTTCTCTCCCTCTCTTTCTCCTTCCCTTCCCCTCTCCCTAAAAATAAATAAAATATTTTTTAAAAAAGCATTCATGAGTCCATATTGCTATAAATGACTGAACAAACTAGTAAATGAGATAAATTTCCCATACAGAAAAATTCCAAATAATTTATGCAGATTTCCTAACTGTCCAGGAGGGGCAGCATGGCTCACTCCTTCTCGTGTGTAGGCTATGCATACTGACTTCATTCCAAACTGTGTTTTATAGAAAGGGGAAGCAAAAGAATTACTTTACAGTGGAGAACCCTGATAATCACTACCTCAGTCAGGTGATCAAAGCCAATAGCAACAGTGTTAAATTGTGTTGGAGTATGTACCCTTGATATAATCACGAAAATGGCTTTTAACCTGTGTTCATCCTCCCAATAACCCATAACCCCAGTCTCATCAGAGAAAAGTATCAGACAAATTCCAATAGTGAGGCATCTTACAAAATACCTGACCAGCTCTCCTCAGAACTGTTCAAGTTACCAAAAACAAGGAAAGTCAGAGAAATTGCCACTGCCGAAGGACACATGGCAACTAACTGTAGCATGGTGTCCTGGATGGGATCTTGGGGGAAACAGCACTTTAGGTCAGAGCTAAAAAAATCTAAATAAACTGCGAACTTTAGTTAATAATGATATATATCAATATTGGCTCTTTAAGCACAACAAATGTATCATACTCATATGATACTCAAATATTAACAGGAAGCTGAAATATGGGAACTGTCTTATCAAGTTTTCTGAAGATCTAAAAAAATAATTTTAAAATATTAACAAATTCCATTAGAACAGAAAATAAATTCTAAAATGTTGACAGTGACCGTCTCCCTGGTGTGGGAACATGGGCAATTTATGCTTTTGTCTTTATAGTTCTCTGAGCCACACACATTTTCTAGCATCGGCTCTCTGCTGCCCTAAAAAGTATATGTATGCAAAATGCTTTTTCTCAACTTGTTTAAATGCTGAACACTAAATCTATGATTATAATCTTTTAACGATTTTATTTATTTTTAGAGAGAAGTGAAGGGAGGGAGGGAGAGAGGGAGAGAAACATCGATGTGAGAGCAACATGGATCGCCTTCTGAACATGCCCCAACCAGGGACAAAACCCGCAACCCAGGCTACATGCCCCGACAAGGCATCGAACCGGCGACCTTTTGCTTTGTAGGGTAATGCCCAACCAAGTGAGTCACGCTGGTCAGGGCTGTGATTATAAATTTTAAATACTACTGATTGAATGATTGCAATTTGTTGCATACTGACTGTGCTTAAGCATTTTACCAATACTCTGTGTAGTGAACAGTATTACTTCCTTTTAAAAGACAAAGAGCTAAAGGAGAGGTTCGGGAAGTTTAACTCACATACCTGATAGGCAGCAAGTAAGCTGACTGTAAAACATGCTTTTTCTTCTAAATAATGCAGCTTCTCTGGAATCACTTGTTCAGCATTTCATAAACTAGTGCTGGTACATACGTTATTTTAAAGTGCTTCCCCACGTGCTATAAAGTGGGTTACAAATACCCACACTTACGTGAAAGTGGTTGTTGTGACAGGCACCCCTGCAGGGCGAACCCCACCAAACCCGAGACATTAGCTCCATCAAACACGGCAAAACAAACAGGCACCCCCAAATGACAAGGCAGCCAGCAAACCTACTGCTGGTGGCCTTTAAACACCAGGCAGGTCTTGTTTCAGCAGAAGGCACCATGAATCATGCCTCTTCCCTGGGCAAGCGAGGCAGTTCTTTCACACTGTATTAAGTCAAAGAAGAAAAACTGAGTATTCTTACAATATTTGGAAGTTCAAAGAGATCACTTAGACTGATTCCCGCCTTCATCAAGGATCACCGCCACACTGCTCAAGTTAACATGGGGCAGGACAAATGGGGAATGCGTGGCCTGCATCTGTTTTTACGATGCCACTTCATGAGCCCTCCATTCACAGGATGATTCAACTGATGAGGCTGGCCTATTTTTAAGTAAATCGCTCTATTTTAGGTAAATTAGATCCTATCATGAAAATCAGCCAAAGCAGACTGCATATGGGGCCCGAACAAGGAAAACCCAAAACTTGCACAGAGTTCCAGTACAAGATCAGCATCCACGAACAAGGTCAGCATCCAGAACAAGAACAGAGAAGCGCACCTGTCATAAGGACATAGGAGTCAGGTTGACAGGGCACCCACTGACCAACTCCGGACATGGCAAGCATCAAAATAAAAATTTAACTCACACAAAACAGTCTCGGGATATAAAGTAAAGCACAGGGAACACAGTCAATAACACGCAACACGGTACACTGTGCAAAGTGTGTGTTGTCCGGCCACTAAGCTGTGCACCTAAAATCAGTACAAAATCCAAGTGAAAGACTGTTAAAAAATTAACTCAATATGAAAACAAATGACCTTGACCCAACGCTAAAAGGTAGACAAGACTTGAGACATACAGATAACAAATAAGCCCATGAAAAGATATGCTCAACATAATTGGCCATTAGGAACAAATTAAAACTGCAAAAAGACATCACCATCTGCCTACTCAGACGGCTTAAAAAAAGGAAACTGACACCAGGTCGGGGTGAGGATGCGGAGTAACTGAAACGCTCACACACCGCTGCTGGGAAGCAAAACGGCACAAACCACTCTGGAAAAGTTTGGCAGATTCTTATAAACTCATAACACGAGTCCATGCACTGACGGGCTCCAACAAGTCTTTTATTTACCCAAGTGAAATGCAAACCTGTACAGAAATGTTCACAGCAGCTTCACTCCTACTCACCAAAACCTGGAAATTCAAATGTGCCTCAACAGAACAGATAAACTGCGGCCTCCATTTAATGCACCACCACTCAACGTAACAGGAATAAGCTCCCAATACACACATCTTGGATGAGTCTCAAGTACACCATGTTAGGTGGGGAAAAGGTCACGCTCCAAGGCTACACGCTCCACGATGTCACTCCCGCATGCTGGAAAAGCAGATCCTAGGTCAGAGAACAGATTAGAAGCTGTCGGGGTCAAGGTGAGGGGAAGGGTTTGAAAACAAAGGGGCAGTTTTGGGGCAGTTGAAGGGAATGACAAAATAGTTCTGTATGTTATTTGTGGTGAGGATAACATGAACCAGTGTTAAAATTCATAGAACTATAAATCAAGAGAGCAAACATCACTGTTGCAGGTTAAAAATGAATTTTTTGAAAAATCAAATGAAAATAACAATTACAAAAGATGAAGTCCTTTAATTCCTTATAACAGAAAACCAATAACCTGAGCAGGTTTGAGAACATCTGGATTACCTGACAGCGCAGTTCTCCTGACACAATGCACTGAGGATTTGGCATACCTCTGGGGTCGTCCTGCAAAAAGGGCTTAACCTGAATCTACTATGAGAAAACACCAGACAAACCCATACTGAAGTCACTCTACAACATAACTGGCTTGGGCTCCTTAAAAATGTCAATTACGTAGAACATAAAAACTCAGTAGCTGGCCCAGGTGAAAGAAGTCTAAAAAGTCACGAGAACCCCAGGCGATGCACAATCTCAGATTTGTTTTTTCTGTAGAGGACTGTATGGCTGGAACTGGCCAAACCTCAGTGTGATTCTCCATTAGATGACAGTACTGTGCTGATGTTCATTTTCTGATTTTGATCAATGCACGATGCTATGTAAGAAAACACCTTGGGGGAAAGGAAACACTGAAATATTTACAGTTACTCTTCAATGGTTCGGGAAAAAAATAATTAGAGAGAAAGAAAGCAAATAAGGTAAGTGTTTATATTTGGCAAATTTTAATGAAGGGTACCCAGGAATACCTTGTACCAATCTTGCAACTTTTCTTTGTTTGAAAATGTCAAAATTAAAAATAAATTATTACAAGAAGTAAACATTCCTTGGGCTAAAAATACAGAAGAAGTAATCAAAAGGATAAAATGAACACATTTAGTAAAAGTAAGAGCCCAGAGCAAACGCTGGCCCTGATGCAACACTGACCAGAGAGGTGGGTCCCAGCCTGAGTTCTGGGTTGTGCTGTGGCAAGGAACCAGCCCAACACCGTGAAACATCTGAGTGACACCAGCAACTCTCCCTCAGCTCTTCCCTTGCTCTTTGGTTGACTTTTGCCTATGAAACAGCAGCTTCAGGTACAGACCTGGCTCCAAAGAAGATAACTGGTCATAGTGACTTAGAAATTACTCATTTATAATCTGGGTTATAAATCAGCTTCCTGTGAATTTGATTAATACCAGCATCCTCAAATCTTATCAGCTCTGGGACATCAACAAGAGTACTTTGGGACCCGCGAGCCTGAAAACTCTGTTCTAACATGGTAGACTTATCAAGGTGTATAACTCTGTGCGATTCTTACAGGTCCTCTCTTAGCTACATCCCTGCACCTGTCACAGCCCATTTCAACCAACGAGTTTCATTACTCAGAAAGACAGGACACCCAAAAGAGTAAAACTAAAGGTGAACAGGAGACTATATTTTTCAGTGGGAAAATCACATGACAAGTACTTAAAAACATAATTCCAGTTTGGAAAACTCCATGAGATATCTGTCATTTAAATATGGCACTGATGCAATCAATCACCTCAAGGACACAAAAAATGGAGAAAATGATTTTATTTTCATGTTTTTCAAAGTCTTGACATAGAACAAGTAAACACAGACCACAAGCGAAAACTTTAAATACGCAGACAGAAAAGAAGCCATACAGAACGTTCAGGCCTTTATGCGTAACTTCAGAATTAAGGAGTCCAGTCTTTAAAAAAGGGAAAATGTTCCATTCAACACTTACTCAATTTCTTTATGTAGTGGTACACTTAAAGTTTTTAAATTAGCTCTTAGTTCTGGCACTTAGTAAGTATGATCTTCTCAGAGAAATAGGATCTTACTATTTCATTCTCAAAACACATCAAAACCCAAGCCAGTCTCTTTTTTAAAGGACGTGGAAGGCACTCCTCATTCCAATCTGACTCATGCTTTTATAAAGCACGAAGATCACTTTTACTGCCTCATCATCTACATGCCAGATTCTAATACTCTTCATGATGGTTGTATTCAATGATAGAAACTTATATAGAGAAAATTCCTTCCTTCTCAATTCGTACACCAAAATTTGAAAAGGAAAATTTTTGAAATGATAGGAGACATTTTTTGACATAAGCAGCTACTGCCATGACCTGCTGGCACAGGCAAAAATAACAGTGGTATAAATTATTATTTAACTTTTAAATAAGTAGTCTATGTTTGCTACAAATCCATGAATAATTCAAACATATTTTCTCCTTCAATAAAAATTAAGACAACCCCCAATTTATCCACTTGTAAAGACGGAAACAGCTCTGGCCAGGGAGCTCAGGTGGTTAGAGCGCCGGAAGGGCCGGTTCAATCCCGAGTCAGAGCAAATCCGAGAAGCAACCAGTGCACAAGTGAGTGGGACAGCAGATCAATGCTTCTCCTCCCTCCCTTCTTCTCTCTAAAATCAACAAGTAATTTCTTTTTAGGAAATTTAAAGATGCTAATAAAAGATTAACTGTCCTCCTTAATGTCCAGTGACAAACTGAACCCTAACTTCCTACCTCAAGTGAGTCAAAGTGCATAACAAGTTGATATTAAAAATTCTTCTTCGTATGCTTTTTTACTGAAGCAATCAATATAAAAAGAATGTAAAAGCTTGTTTTATGCTTGTAGATTTAGGTAACCTCCAAGGAATCACAACTTTTAAGCTTTTAAATCCAGCACTAATGTTATGTGAAAATACTTGTGTCTCAGAAAACAGTGAACCAATAAAACCCTATACCTAAAGTGGCCTAAATATCAGTAATAGTAATATTGAATATTCTCCATAACTTCTGTTATCTAAAGTTTAAAAGCCATCAATCTTCTACAGTGCTTTGAGTGAGCAATCAAAACAATCATATTTATTCAGGTTGAAAACTCTGATACGGAGGCACAGATGAAACAGAAAAGGTTATTTTGTCCAACATTCCGAGCCTATTGCGTCATCATCAAGTCACCTTCTGCACCAGTGGCATCCTGGGAAATGTGAAGGTCTTCGAGCATCTCAGCCAGACTAACTCGAGGCGCTCCTTCATCATCGGTGTCACCTTCCACAGGAATGGTGGAATCTAACAAAAAATACAAGGTGGATTTCAAATAAATACAAATATGGAAATATGCAAACGTCTGCCCCCACCATCAATGCTACTGTTTAACCACTTTATAATCACAGTTCTTGTATCAGATCTAGAGTGGCCATTTAAACACCCACTGAATGGCTGAACTGCACAGATATATGAATAAATATCTACCAGTGTAGGGGTCCACAACTTGAGGGATCATGCAAGGATGCAAATGATGTCAAAATGTAGAATAGCAAACATTTTAGTACGTTTTACTGTTCTGAAAGAGTTTTTAAAATAAATGATTAACTAGAGTAGTTTTTAAAAACATAAAAGTCATTTATGGAATCAAAGTTAAAGATACCAGAATACTCATTGTGGAGGAATACAACTTAAACACTCAAACACCTACCTCTGTAAATGTTGACATTTTTTCTAATTGCCTCATCTTCTTCAAGATCTTCAAGGAAATCTTGGTATTGTCTATAGAAGAATGAAGAAAATTTAAAGATTTCATCTTTACCAAGACATACAGTGCTTCATTTTCAGCACTATAAGAT
>VMDR010020058.1:0-17849 GCA_007922815.1 Macrotus californicus
AGACATAAAAATATGGGACATTTTCATTATTTGTGCCATCACATTGTTATTATGTGCAATACTTAAATGCAATTTGTAAGCCTCAGTATCATTTCAGGAAGTTAGTTTGAAGTGTTTGTTTACCTATAAAATAAAGATGTCATAACTTTCCATTATATTAATCATGTTGGCAATACCTTCTGCTCCAGAAGAAGAAATTGGTGATAGGCTGGGCTCATATTGCCCAAAAGACAAGACCCTGATTGGGGAGTCAGATTAATAATCACACAAGGTATCTAGTATTTACTTCCTTGAATTAAGTATTTCAGTAATTCAGAAAAAGCAATCACTTCGAGAAGAGTTGATTGCCGAGACCCCACAAATAAGATAGAACTTATGATATCAGCTCCACAAAAAATGCCTGTGGGGGCAGAGTGAGTCACCCGCCTGCCAGCATTAAACAGGGACAGAGAAAGCAAGAGTCTTTGCATTTTATTTTACAGGTGGTGCCTCCTTCCTCCCCTACATCCAGGCAGAGATTTAACTACTTTAGAAGGGTCATTTGCAAAGTCCTTTAAGATCTCCAGCACTCAGGTACCACAAGGAAGATAAGTGCTATGCCTACTGTTATCTATTTTGGTGCCATGGGTAATGCACCATTAGATTAGATTGACGCTTCACTCATTTCACACTACCAAATTCTGTTCCATTAGTTCTTTACTCAAATCTGCTAAGCGCCTCTTCATTTGCCTCACCACTGTTATAATTTAATATGTACAACCAGGGTTGGAGTTTAATTGCTTCTTGAGTAAGCTAAAATCCAATATGTGTAAAAGGTATTCATTTAAATGAAACCTTAGCAAGGTTCAGCCTCTCCCCGCAGCCCCATCGGGATGGCTTCCGATCCGCTCCTGTGCAGCCTGGCTGCTTCACAACATTGAGTCCATTAGCTGAAGGTCATAGCCGCCTGGGGACTATTCTGCTGATGGTCCTGGCATGCCCACCAGCCCTCACCTTCCTGCTCTCTACCTTGGCCGAAAGAATTAAACATGGCAGGAAAAACATATTAATGTATAAGTGTCAACAGCCTGTCCCCTTGCCACCACTAAAGGAGAATCTGGCTTTGCTTTCCTGCATCAATAAGCAAGAGCCTAGCTGGATTTTCACCAAATTGAAGAGAAACAAGAAAGAGAGTGAGACATATAAGGAAACAACAAAGTCTTCGTGATATGGAAAGAGTCATTAAGTTAGGGACAGGAGGGAGAGAAATCCATCTTTGTACAGGAGTCAGAGAGAGAGAAAGGGAATGAAGCTTTGAAAATTTAGCTCTGTGCGTTGAAGACAATACTTCTTTGCTATTTTTCTCAAGATTGAAGTCAAGGTAGGAGAGGGTAAAGATGGGATAGATAGTGATGGAAGAGACATCACTTGGGGTAGTGAACACACAATACAACATACAGATTATGTATTATCAAATTGTACCCCTTAAACTTATATAATTCTATTTATTAACCAATGTAACCCCAATAAATTCAATTAAAAAAGACTGAAGACAAGATTCAAAATGCTTTTTTTTGGTGGAGGGAGGAATAACTGAAGAGTATGTATGTATAAACCCAGAGTCATGGGTACATGGGACAGATTGACAGATTTCAGAGAGGAGAGGCAGGGGGTGGGGACTGGAAGAGATTAGCCAAAGAACATACATGCATGTATGCATAGCCCATGGACACAGTCAACAATATGGTGAAGATAGAGTAGGGGAAAATGCTTTTCAAGTATGATTAGAAGCTGGACTGGAATGTCTCTCAATGAAATATGCTAAAGAGAAGATATGCCTTAGGATGGCTTACAAAGCAGGCTATTTGTGAAGCTAAAGATTAACGATGCATTTCCATTCCACATCTAAGGAGCAGAGCAATATCACTACTTCATATTTCCTTGTCACGAACAGGACCGGGCTGGCCAGGACACAGCATAATCCTGTGCTCTTCAGCAGGCCAGTCTGTTTTTCTCCCACAGCAAGTTGACACCTCAAATCCCAAATAATTATGCTGGAACTCAAAAGCCTCCAGAATAATCTCCTTACTTTCTAGCACTTCTCCAACAAAAGCCTCTCTCTCTTCTCATCACCTATTCCTCACCATTTCTAACAAGTTGAAATCTTTTTTTGGTCCAAAGATATCCCTTCCAAAAAATTCTCCTTCTTCATCATTCATCATTCTTCCGTAAGGCCAGTCCCCTCAGTCAGGCCTGCCCAGGTAACTTCAGTGCACAATAATTTTTACTCTTGCTAAAAGCTGGACTCATGTAGTTATTTAGTGATTAATTACTACATTGGGTGAGAGGCAGTCACAACGACAGACAGAGAGATGTAAAAGTTAGAGATGGTTCTCCAGAGAGTTCCAAAACAGTATCAGTAAAACTTAGCAACTAATTGAGTGTGATACTTAGATGGGACCCCTCACTCCTGGTATTTGTGGCAGAAAAATGGCCCATCAAAAGTGGCCATGTCCTTGTCTCTAGAACCTGTAAATATGTGACTTTACATGACAAAAGGGAATTAAGCTTCCAGGTGGAATTGGGTAGCTAAACAGCTGACCTTGAGGTGAGGAGGTGAACCTGGATTATCTGGGTAGACACTATATATATAATCACAAGGGTGCTTACAAGTAGAAAGAGGGAGGCAGATGGGAGAACCAGAGAGACGGCAGCACGAGGACGTAACGTGCTGTTTGTTGATGGACCTGAAGATGGAGGAAGAGGCCAAGAGCCAAGAAATGTGGCAGCCTCTGGGATCTGGAAAAGACAAGAAAACAAATTCTTCCCTGGAGCCTCCAGAAGGAATGCAGCTCCACAGATACCTTGATTTTAACCCCTGACAGCTATTTAGGATTTCTGATCCATATAACTGTAAGACAGGAAATGTGTGTGGCATTAAGCCACTAAGGTTGTGCTAATTTGTCACAGCAGCCATGGGAATCTAACACAGCAGCTTCGTTCCCCACTGTCCTGCCTTCCCCAAAGCCCAGCCCCAAACCATGAGCCTTATCCATCAGCAAGCTGGATCAAGAGGAAGTCCATACTCACACTTTCACCAAAAAACTCTGTTGTCCAAGTGGAGCTAACAGCTCTGTGGGGTCAGTAAGACAGAACATTGAAGCTTTAAAGGGCTCTGTTGACAAGCTGGGAACCCTAATTGCCAATTTTCTTGGGAGAAAATAAACTCTAATGTCAAACAGCCCACTTTCTAATGAATATTTGGAATATCTCTTATTGGTAAATTAGATACTGCCCGTGATCTGTGCTGATGGTTAAATGGGAGCCATCAGTTGCAGACTCCAGGCATGCCAGAAACCAGACTATTATTCATTTTCAAAAGTTTAAAATCCTGGCTTGTGGTCTGGTCCAGAAAATCAATCTGCTTTAGCAGAGGCCTGCATACTGCATAAACGTAGGCCAAGACAGAACATTTTCTCAAAAAAGAGCTCAGGAAATGCATTCCTGAGCACCTTTATTGAGATTCCAAATCAATGTGTCACATTGCTCAAAAAACACATCTGAGGCTGTTTTGCAAAGAGCACATTGAACGACTCCTGGAAACTCTCTCTCAGAATCATGTAAGCTGGAAGGTAATTCTAGACTCACTTCATCAGACAACGGGGGTTGCGATAATAAAGCACATGCGATATACTGATGACAATGGGTGCCCGAATCAAATCACAAAATAGATATCAAGAAACATTTTATTATTTCTTCTGATAAGTAATGTGAAATTATGTCTCAGTTTTCCTCAGCTAATCTCAACTTCATCTGCTGCCTCTTCTCAATTATTAATAATTTCCCTTTTTACTCTGAGGACTGTGCCAATTTGATGACAAATTATATGGTCACCATACATATAAAAGACTCAATCATGGTTTTCTTATACATTTGTTAAGTCAGACTAAAGCTCCTTGTGGTTTCTCCTAGGTCCAGTGAGACTCTGCATGTTTGACTTGACTTCATGGGGAGAACAGGAAGGAAAGGAAGAGAGCTTTAACTGAGAAGTGGGTGATTTCGTAGGTGATTATAAGTAGATAATTATAAATTACACATGCACACACTAGCAGCACAATGCAACTAAGTGGCAAAGCTGTACCTGGCTCTATCTCTCTGTGTGTATAATAAACTCATTTCCCAGTCCTTGTATTTACAAACCCCAGGCCTAAGCCATGCATTTTTTCATAACAACTTGGAGATAGAAGAAATTCTTACCTATTATTGTTAAGAAATTTAAGCATATTATCCCAGAAAAACATTGTTGTCTAAGCTAGTAGACCTACGTGGGCTCAATAATACAAATATATGTTAAAAATTGTAAAATATATAATTATATAGCAATATCATGTAGCTCATATACACACATACAGGGTCTGGCACAAATAACACCCCTTTTTTCTTATAAAATCTTTTAATACAATATCATAAGCCTGTAATCCTATAACATAACAATATTACAACTCAAGCGTACCATATGACACTTTAGGTGAAATGTTCAAATTAAAACTATAAATTATTACACTCATTACCCTACCAACTACACTCAAACAGGCCTTACTTCTGTCAGAAGTAATTATTTGGGCCATTAAAAAAATAAAGCACAGATACATGTTACATCATGAATGAACCTGGAAAACATGTTGGGTGAAAAAAGCCAGTCACAAAAATTTACATGATTACGTGATATTATGTGATTCCATTTACATGAAATGTCTAGAATAGGCAAATCTATAGAGACAAAAAGTAAATTAGTGGTTCCCAGGGGCTGTGGGGTAGGAAGAAATAAATGACTGCTAACAAGTACAGAGTTTTTTTGGGGGGAGGTGATGCAAATGTTCTAGAATTTTATAGTGATGACATGGCATAACTCAGAGTATACTAAACCACTGAAATATGTCCTTTAAAGACTGAACTTTATCATTTGTAAATTATATCTTATTTTCAATAGAAAAATAAGAATAGTAGCACCTCTATCTAAAGGTTGCTATGAGGATTAAAAATAAGGAGAGACACATGAAGCAATTAGCACGATGCCAGACCCAATGATGATGGCTGTGGTGGTTGTGGTGTCACCTTGGGGAATGTCTTGTGCTGACAGGTTAAAGGCCTAAATTCAAACCCAAGAGTGACCCATCTGCACGCTGCTTCATTTTCTCCCATCCTCCTTCTCCCACGCTCCTACCCCACTGCTCCCAGCCTTTCTGAAACTGGCCCTGGGCCCAAACTCTGCTATCCAATTCATTTCAAATACTTGTGTCTGACTCAGTAATCTCCTTCAGTCTCTTTCCTGCTTGACTGGCAAAGCTCGGATGTGTCAGAACTGTCCCAATTAGCTGTGTCCTCTGACACTGCACTAGCACAGCAACTGGATCAATACCCACCCACACAGCAGGACAGAATCCTCAGTTGATCGGGTGAGGAGAGGGGATAATTTTGGAAACTGGATGCCTATGTCAACACGTTAATGAAATAATAACAGATTTTTTGATTTGCACCCATTTGCAATATTACCGCCCAACAGACAAGCTTCTCAGAGAAGGTGATTCATCAGTCAGCCACCCCACTGCCAGCAGGGAAGAAACAAATCACCATGCTACACACATCATAAAAATGGAAATCAAAGAGGCTGTTCATTAATGCAGATTAGTTTTAAGTTTGAAATGGCTTTGCTCAGCCAAGATTAATACACACACAAGAAATTCTCAGTGGGCCTTGGGTCCTTGGTAATATATAGTCCTTATTACCTTGCTGACTAATGAGCCTTCCAGCTCCAGAGGAGCAACTTCGGATGGCCCATGTTCCTGCAGATGGACCACAAAGCAGAGTTGCCTAAAACAGGCATCTCAAACTCTCTACCCCATCCCTCAGTTGCTTTGTTCTCATCAAAACTAAAGAATGATTTTGTATTCAGGGTGTCTTCAGCTACTTTCAACAAAGCACTGAGTGATCAAAAGAGTTCATGGCTAAAGGTGGCCTAATGTGCTGTCCCTCAGTATCAGAATAAAAATCTCTTTTAAAGACAGCCTTTTATTCCATAATCAAATTACAGCCAACATGATATGGAGCCAAACCCAGGAGTATAGACCAGTTCTGAGCAGGTACTGCTGTTTATGCAGTAGCTTGCCTGTTCTATTTCACTTTCCTTTGGTCTTTTTTTCCCACTTTTTATTCTTCTTCTTTTTCTTTTTTCTCCTTCCCATCTGCCCTTTTACCCCCTCCCCTCCTCATATTTTGTCATAATTCCTCCCCAAATATGCCACTCTTCTTTTTCTCTCAGAATTTGCATAAGAAAAATACAAATGTTGCACAAAACAAGATGCATGCCTTTAATGACCCCAACTACATCAGCAAAGGCAATCACTTGTGGATATTCTTTAAACAGTAAACCCTAAACCTGCAGCCTCCACACTTTTTTTAAATCCTCTCCCAAAGATATGTTTATTGATTTTAGAAAGAGAGGAAAGAGGGGTAGAGAGAGAAACATGGATGTGAGAAACATTTATCGATTGACTACCACATGCTCCCCAATGGGGAAGAGAACCCACAACCTAGGTATGTGCCCTGACCAGGGAGATAGAACCCATAACTTTTTGGTCTACAGGATAACACTTCAAACATTTTTAATGTGCCCCCATATAAGTAAATGATTTTTAAATGTACTTCATAACTTGTATATGTGTATATATATATATTTATAAATTACATACCTGTGCCACTACTATATACTATATAAAGTACAGGATAAAACATTCAAAAAATTTAAAGGATAAAATTAAAATAGGAGTCAGCAAGTTTTTTCTTAAAGTACCAAATAGTAAATATTTTAGACTTTGCAAGCCTTGTGTTCTTAAGCAGACAACTACTCAACTCTGCCCTTGTTTCATGAAAGCATCCGCAGACAATATGTAGACAAAAGAATATGGCTGTATTCCAATAAAAATTTATTTACAAAGACAACTGGTGAACTGGACTAAGTCATGGGCCATGGCTTGCCAACCACTGAATTCGAACATTTGTATTAGTAAAAGTCCTAAAGATTTTCCCATGTCACCTTGGAGGCCACTGCCTAAGAATATAAGGAAAAATATGTCTAGACTTCCCTAAATCAATAACTCTTGATTGTTACTACAAAATATAATTTACTCTGTTATTTCTATATACAGAGACAAAGAGTATAAAACATATCTAGGATGAAATACAAATGCTAAGCTCTGGGCCGGAACTCACTTCCAGATATATAATTTACAAGTTACATGTCTCACAAGTTCTGTGATTCAAATGTATGCTTCAACAAAATGTCAAATCACTTGGTATCTTAGAACTTTGGAAGTTTTAGTAACTAATCAGGGACATAGATGTTAAATTAGAAAATCCCAAGGGACTATTGAATAATCAAACATAAGACCCCAAGTAAAATTCTAAGATATGTGTATATTAAGTTACATAAACAAATCTTGTCACCTGTCACCTGATTTTTAAAAATGTTATTGTGCTGAACCAAATATATCTCCTTATAAACAAGGATCTGGAAATTTTTGACTAATTATTGAAATACCTTTATTAAACCCACTTGAAATAGGAAAAAAGGCTGAAAAAATGTAGCAGTTTTTGAGTATCAGGCCAGAATCACTGATGACTTTTTTTTATCTTGCTTCACTGGCACAGAAAAACTGAACACTGCATTGGCATGTATAGAATGCCAGCACAATCAGCCTTCTTGATCCAGATGTTCTCTCCATGATGCTTTAGTAATAACTTCACCAAACAAAATGGAAGAGTTACTTTAATCACTTTAGTCAAATTGAATGTGTCAAGGAAAAGTACTGTAAAGATAGGCAGCACTAATTCCAGAACTAGCCTTCAGTCCCCATGATTTTGAGTGAGGCAGGGAAGAGACATTGTATGACCAAGAAAAAGAGGCAAGTAATCAGGAAACCTGAGTTCTAATGCAATTCAAATGCAACCAATTTTAATGTTCTGACCTGTTTTCTTATTAATTGCATAATAGTACATGACTTACAAAGCTATTGGAAGACTGAAATAAAATATGCATGTAAAAGTGTTTCATAGAGTGCCTGGCACACAAGAGGTGCTAAATAAATATTTTTCTCCTTTCTCCATTATGTGCCTCAATATTATCATCTGTAAGACAAAGAAAGCTATCAAATTTACATGAATACTATGAAGATCCAAGAGATAATTAAAGAAAAAAATGCCTTGTGAAATAAAAATTTCTCAGCTCATGGAACACATGGGTACAATTAAAATTAAGCCAAGGTAACTTGATATACAACAGTCTCCTAATACTCCACACAGGACATCTTTTGGTCATCTAAAGAAAAAGAAATTGGGAGAGGAAGATGGCAGCAAGATAGGTGGGAGCTGAGTCCACTTCCCGCTGTGCAGGGGTGAAACACCTAGCCAATTTTCTGAGGAACATAGCGAACAGCCAACAGTATCCCAGCATATATGAAGACTGGAGAACAAAATTTGTAGAGCACATTGAAAAATCACATAGTAAAGAGCGTATTTCAGGACAATAAGGTCCCTGGGACCAGCACAGGGACCAGGGTGGCTGCAGCCCCAGGCCCAGCTCCTGCCAGATCTGCCATAGGATTCTTGGGAGAGAGCCAGGTCAATGGCTCCCTCCCCTACCAAACAAGGTTTGAGCAGCACCAGGAAAGACCTGGGTGCTGAAAGTCACAGGGGTAAATAAAGACCAAGTGGCAAACACAGGGGCAGTGTGCACCCACTGAGACTATAGATCTGGCTGGAGAGAGTTGAGCCATGAGGGACCCAGACCCAGTCAGTCCCCAATCTGATTGCAGAGCTGGGATGTGGGGGAGGTCAGGTGCTTGTTTGGAGTGGCAGGCTTGAGCAGAAGGAGTTTTTCAAAAAGAAAAGGAGAACAAAGAGGCACTCGGCGGCTGTTTGGGGAATTCTCCTGCAGCAGCCAACCCAGCTTACTACGCCACAACCCCCACCCAGCCACATGGCATTCCCACAGTGGCATGAAAGGCCCCGCACTCACACCTGAAGCCCCAGGTCGGTGGGCACCCAAACCTGAGGGACCGGAGGCCACCTGGCCCGTCCCAGTAGCGGAGGCAGAGCACGAACAACCGTAGTCCCAGGAGGGAGCACGCCTGACCCTGCCACCCCGAGGCATCTCGCACCCAGTCCCTGTGCCCCAGGGGAAGCATCAGAGGAGGTGCACACCTGCATCCACAGTGCCAGTGGCACCCCTGCCCTGCAGGGATGACTGGCTCTCTAAGAGGAAGGCATAAATGCCCCCACAGAGAAGTGCAGGGCTCAGGGAGTCAGCAATCCCCAGAAAGACTTCACTCAGTGGCAGGACTGAACCAGCCTGAAGGGACTCTGAGAGTCCCTAGCATCTAGGACAGCAAAGAGCAAGAAGGAGGTGTGTGAATTGTCCCTAACTGAAACACCTCAAGGACAGCCAACTGGTGATCTGAAGGCATAGGCTGAGCACAGAAGGGTACTGGGAGCCCCGCAGCGAACTGAGAAACTGGGCCAGAGGCTGGGCAACAGCGAAGTCTGAGGCTCAGGAAGGGAAAACAGCGAAACCAATTCCCCCTAAGCCTGCTGCAGCCAGGAAGACCACCAGAATGGGCTTGGCTGGTTTGAAGGCACCAGGAGGCCTTTTTTTTAAGTAATTTTTTTTCTTTTAACTTCTTCCTTTCTTTCCTTCTTTCTTTTTTATTCTTTTTTCCTTTCTTCCATTCTTTCCTCTTTTATTCATTCTTCCTTCTTTTTTTTTTAATTCCCACAAGTGAGACAATAAAACCTGGAGCTGTAAAAAGACCAGAGCTGGACCCAAAGAGGGGTCATCCAAACAGCTGAGACAATGAGACAAATTTCAATTTGCTACTCCAGAGCACTTGCAAGTTATTGTATATTTGTATTATTATTTTTTCATTATAATTACATCGATTATTTTATTAGTATTTTTATGTTTCTCTTCTTTCTGTTTAGCCTTCTTCATTTGGCTTCTTAAACTGTATTGTAAGACTGGTTCCCCTTGTTCTCTCTTTCATACTATATTTTTAATTTTGCTGTCTTTTCACTGCACTTTGGTTTCATTAGCAAACTATTCTAGGTCCTATACTTCTTATTCTTGTTATCCAAATCACATAGATTCTGTCATATGATTGTTGCTCCATAACTATTGTAAATAATTGCTGTTCCATACAATTGTAAATACTACACTGCACCCCTCCCAGATCTTACTTCACTTCACCGTTTCCTGAACTGTATGACTGTTGTGGTTAAGTCTGTTCTCTCACACACTACACATATTTTCTATCCTTTACTCTCACTTTACCTCATAACCTGACCTCCCACAAACTCACTGCTTTCTAGATCCAACTCACAATCCTTCTCCTCTCAACAAGAGTCTTATCTCCTTTCCAGCCTTTCTAAAAAGTGACCAGTAGGGTGATATATCATGGTTAGCACTATACATATCCAAAGGATCTCCTATCTCTTCTCTCTAAGTTGGTAATTTAAATACCACAGAATAAACTCCCGCTGTCTTAAACTACTTTGTCTCCCCATTTCAATTGATCACAAAAAAGAGTAGGTGGGAGCTGTGAACACCAGTAGACCTACTGGAAGAGGAAACCCACCAACAAAGGAACCAACAACAGATAACAACAGAAGGTGAAGGAGGAAGTGGGAGCCACACTAACTTATCCCAGGACCGATCTGGAAATACAACTAATTGGTGGAGAAATTACTCAGAACAAACAACTGAACAAGAGCAAGAGAGAATCCTCAAAACCTTGTACACACAGAAGAACTAGCTTCAACACAACTTGCCCACACCTGCACAACAGAATATAAGACGTGGTGGATGGAGTGATCCTCAGTTAACCAGCTGGAGGGAAGGACTCACCAAAGAAAGACCTAACCACAATCAAAACCCAAAGACAAGCAGAGAGCCAACATAAACAACAGCCCAAGACCAGAGAGGTCAGGAGATCAAGGAGACTGCACCACTGAATCTCACAGGTCTTCTACCACAGAAGTTCACACCATAAACCCAGGGAGTCAGAACAGACCAATTTAAAAAGAAGAGGCTAACAAGAAGAGTCTCACAAACCATGGGGAGATAAAGAAACAATCCCCAAATGAAAGGAAAGAAAGAAGCCTTACAAAGAATACTAAATGAAACAGAGGCAAGTCAACTATCAGATACTGAGTTCAAAGCAATGGTTATGAGGAAGCTCAATGAGTTCACAGAGAATTACCAAAAATTACAGGGAAACTACAAGGAACTCACTGCAAACTATATGAACATGAAAAAGGAAATAGAAGGTATCAACAAGGGCCAAATGGAAATGAAGAATACAATGTCTGAACTGAAGAACACAGTAGATGGAATCAAAATCAGGCTCAATGAAGCAGAGGATCGGTTTAGCGAGCTGGAGGTCAAGGTAGAAAAAAAAACACCCAGAAAGAGCAAGAAAAGGAAAAGAGGCTCAGAAAGAAAAAAGAATGTTAAGGGAAATGCAGGACAACATGAAACATAATAATATCCATATAATAGGGATACCAGAAGGAGAAGAAGAAGAGCAACAGATAGAAAACCTGTTTGAAAAAGTAATGATGGAAAACTTCCCTAATTTGATTAGAGAAAAAGTCACACAAATCCAGAAACCACAGAGAGTCCCAATCAAGATGAACCCAAAGAGGCCCACTTCAAGACACATCATCATTAAAATAGCAAAATTCCAAGAAAAAAAGAGAATCTTAAAGGCAGCAAGGGAGAAACAGGAAGTAACATACAAGGAAGCCTCCATAAGGCTAGCAGCTGACTTCTCAATGGAAACAAAACACTCCAAGCCAGAAGGGAATGGCAAGAAACATTTCAAGTAATGAGAACCAGAGGCTTGCAACCAAGACTACTCTATCCAGCAAGGTTCTCACTTAAAATGGAAAGCCAAATAAAGAACTTCATGGACAAAAGAAGCCCCGAAGAATATACCTCCTCCAAACCAGCTGTGCAAGAGATGCTAAAGGGTCTGCTTTAAGAACGGAGAAAAACATTGAAAGAGAGAGGAACACAAGTAGGAAAAAATGGCAATGATTAAGTACCTATCTATAATAACCTTAAATGTAAATGGATTAAATGCCCCAATTAAAAGAAACAGAATAGCTGAATGGACAAGAAAACATGACCCACATATATGCTGCTTAACTGAGACCCATCTCAGAACAAAAGACATACACAGACTGAAAGTGAAGGGCTGGAAACAAACATTCCAAGCAAATGGATAGGAAAAAAGCTGACATACCAATACTCATTTTGGACAAAACAGACTTCAAAAGAAGAGCCATAAAAAGAGACCTAGAAGGTCACTTCACTATACTCAAGGGAAAAATCCTTCAAGAAATAAACATTGTAAACATATAGGCACCCAACATAGGAGCACTCAAATATATAAAGAAAATCTTGGAGGATTTCAAGAAAGATATTAATAGCAACACAATTATAGTAGGGGATTTTAACACCCCACTGTTAAAAATGGATAGATTTTCCAAACAAAATATCAACAAAGATATTGTGGCATTCAACAAAACCCTAGATGAAATGGACTTAACTCATATAAATAGAGCCTTTCATTCCAAAAAAGCAAAATACACATCCTTTCAAATGCATACAAAACATTTTGAAAGATAGACCACATGATAAGACACAAAACAAGCTTCAAATAAATCCAGAAAATTGAAATCATATCAAGTATTTTCTCCAACCACAAGGGACTGAAACTAGAAATGAACCTCAAGGAAAAAAACCCAAAACACTCAAACTCATGGAGATTGAATAGCATGCTATTAAACAATGAATGGGTCAACTATGAGATTAGGGAAGAAATCAAAAAGTTTATGGAAACAAATGAAAATGAATTCACAACAATCCAAAACTTATGGGACACAGTGAAGGCAGTCCTGAGAGGGAAGTTCATAGCAATACGGGCTTACCTAAAAAAGATAGAAACATTTCAAATAAACAACCTAACCCTACACTTACAAGAACTCAAGGAATAACAACAAAGACAGCACAGAGCAAGTAGAGGAAAGAAATAATCAAGATCAGAGCAGAATTAAATGACATAGAGACTAAAAGCACAATTCTAAGGATCAATAAATCCAGGAGCTGGTTCTTTGAAGAGATAAATAAAATCGACAAGCCTCTAAGCAGGCTCATTAAGAAAAAAAGACAGAGGACACAACTAAACACAATCAGAAATGAAAGAGGAGAGATTACAACTGATACCACAGAAATACAAAAGCTTGTAAGAAATTACTATGAAGAACTATATGCCAAGAAATTTGAAAACCTAGGTGAAATGGACAAATTTCTAGAAAAATATAATCTTCCAAAACTGAATGAAGTAGAAGCAGAAAGTCTGAACAGACCAATAACAGCTGATGAAATTGAAGCAGTAATCAAAAATCTTCTGATGCATAAAAGCCCTGGACCAGACAGCTACTCAGGAGAATTTTACAAAGCATTTAAGGGACAGCTAACCCCTATCCTTCTCAGATTATCCCAAAAAAATTCAAGACGATGGAAGACTCCTAAACTCTTCTTTATGAAACCAAAGTTATTCTAATCTCAAAACCAGATAAACACACAACAAAGAAAGAAAACTTTAGGCCAATATCACTGATGAACATAGATGCTAAAATCCTTAACAAAATATGGGCAAACCACATCCAGCAATACATTAAAAAGATCATACACCGTAACCAAGTGGGATTCATCCCAGAGATGCAAGGATGGTACAATATTCGCAAATCAATAGATATAATACACCACATAAAAAAAACAAAAGACAAAAATCACATGATCATATCAGTAGATGCAGAAAAAGCATTTGATAAGGTACAGCACCCATTTATGATAAAAACCACTTAGCAAAATGGGAATAGAGGGAGCATTCCTCAACATAGTATAGGCCATATATGAGAGACCTACAGCCAACATCATACTCAATGGGCAAAAACTTAAAGCTTTCCCACTAAGATCAGGAACAACACAAGGATGCCCACTTTCACCACTCCTATTCAACATAGTCCTAGTCACAACAATAAGACAAGAAAAAGAAATAAAAGTCATCCAAATTGGAAAAGAAGTAAAACTATCATTGTTTGAAGTTGACATAATAGTGTACATAGAGAATCCTATAGACTCCACCAAAATACTACTTCACCTAATAAATGAATTTGGCAAAACAGTGGGATACAAAGTCAATATTCAGAAATCAAAGGCATTTTTGTACACCAACAATGAAATATCAGAAACAGAAATCAAGGAAAAAAATCCCATTTGAAATAGCAACAAGAAAAATAAAGTACCTAGGAATAAACCTAACCAAGGAGGTAAAAACCAATACTCAGAAAACTACACAACATTGAAGAGAGAAATTAAGGAAGATACAAACAAAGGGAAGCATGTACCATGCTCATGGATAGGAAGAATTAATGTCAGCAAAATGGCCATCCTACCCAAAGTGATTTATAGATTCAGTTCTTCCGGCCAAGATGGGGACATAGGTAGACACACTGTGCCCCCTCGCACAACCAAAAGAAGGACAACAACAAATTTTAAAACAAAAAACAACCAGAACTGAGAGAATATTGAACTGTATGGAAGTCCAAAAACCAAGAAATTAAAGAAGAAACATTCATCCAGACGGGTAGGAGAGATGGAGCCAGGGAGCCGGGTGGAGAGGACTCACACAGCAGGGCATGGATCAGGGCATGGCGCGGCGGCAGACCAGGCAGTCCCACACCCTCATGCGGATAAACCAGGAGGAACAACTGTGGAGCGAGACAGACTCTGCAACCCAGAGTTGCAGTGGGGGGAAATAAAGTCTCAAAACCTCTGATTGGAAGCTCCTGTGGGGGTTGAGGCGGCGGCAGCGGGAGAAACTCCCAGACTCACAGGAGAGTTCGTTGAAGAAACCACAGGGTCCAGACGTGCACAAGCCCACCCACCCAGGAATCAGTGCCAGAACCAGAGGGGCCCAGTTTGACTGCAGGTAATGCGGAAAGTCACTGAAAACTGGTAGAGAGCAGAGCAACCGCCGTTGTTCCCTCTTGGACCTGCCCCCACATACAGCGTTACAATGCAGCCACATGGCTGCCCTGCCCTAGTGAAAGCCTAAGGCTCCGCCCCTTACTACATAACAGGCGTGCCAAGACAACAAAACTAGCCCAAATGAAAGAATAGATCAAAGCTCCAGAAAAAATACAACTAAGTGACGAAGAGATAGCCAACCTACCACATGCACAGTTCAAAACACTGGTAATCAGGATGCTCACAGACTTGGTTGAACTTGGCCACAAATTAGATGAACAAATGAAGGCTACAATAAGGGAAATGAAAGAAAATGTACAGGGAACCAACAGTGAGGGGAAGAAAAACAGGACTCAAATCAATGGTGTGGACCAGAAGGAAGAAAGAAACATTCAAGCACAACACAGTGAAGAAACAAGAATTCAAAAAAAATGAGGAGAGGCTTAATAAGCTCCAGGATGTCTTTAAACGTTCCAATGTCTGAACCATAGGGGTCCCAAAAAGAGAAGAGGAAGAGAAAGAAATTGAAAACTTATTTGAACAAATAATGAAGGAGAACTTCCCCAATCTGGCAAAGGAAATAGACTTCCAGGGGAACCAGGCAGCTCAGAAAGTCCCAAAGAAGTTGGACCCAAGGAGGGACACACCAAGGCACATCATAATTACATTAGCCAAGATGAAAGATAAAGAGAAAATCTTAAAAGCAGCAAGAGAAAAGGAGACAGTAACTTACAAAGGAGTGCCCATCAGACTGTCAGCTGATTTCTCAAAAGAAACCTTGAAGTCAAGAAGGGGCTGGCAAGAAGTATTCCAAGTCATGAAAGGCAAGGACCTACATCCAAGATTACTCTATCCAGCAAAGCTATCATTTAGAATGGAAGGACAGATAAAGTGCTTCCTGTATAAGGTCAAGTTCAAGGAGTTCATCATCACCAAGCCCTTATTATATGAAATGTTAAAGGGACTTATCTAAGAAAAAGAAGATCAAAAATAGGAACAGTAAAATGACAACAAAGTCACAGTTATTAACAACTGAACCTAAAACAAAAACAAAAACAAACTAAGCAAACAACTAGAACAGGAACAGAATCACAGAAATGGAGATCACACCAAGGGTTATCATCAGGAGCGTGGGCGGGGAGAGAGGCGGAAAAGTTACAGGGAATAAGAAGCATAAATGGTAGATAGAAGATCGACAGGGGGAGGTTAAGAATAGTATATGAAATGTAGAAGCCAAAGAACTTCTATATATATGACCCAGGGACACGAACTAAACAGGAGGAATGTGGGTGGGAAGGGCTGTGCAGGGCGGAGGGGAATAAAGGGGGGAAATGGGACAACTGTAATAACATAATCAATAAAATATATTTTTAAAAAGTGATTCATAAATTCAATGTAATCTCTATTAAAGAACCAATGACATATTTCACAGATATAGAAAAAACATTTCAGAAATTTATATGGAGCCATAAATGACCCCGAATAGCTGCAGCAATTTTGAGAAAGAAGAACAAAGCAGGAAGGATCACAATACCTGATATCAAACTGTATTACAAGGCCACTGTAATCAAAACAGCCTGGTACTGGCATAAGAACAGACATATAGACCAATGGAACAGAACAGAGAGCCCAGAAATAAACCTAAGTCTCTATGGTCAACTAATATTCGACAAAGGGGGAAGAAGCATAAAATGGAGTAAAAATAGCCCCTTCAACAAATGGTGTTGGGAGGTTTGGACAGCTACTTGCAAAAAAATGAAACTCAACCACCAACTTACACCATACACAAAAATAAATTCAAGGTGGATAAAAGACTTAAATATACACCATGACACCATAAAAGCCCTAGAGGAAAACATTGGCAGGAAAATATCAGATATTCCTCGCAGCAACATCTTCAATGATGTGTCCCCTAAAACAAGGGTCATAGAAGAAAGAATAAACAAATGGGACCTCATCAAATTAAAAAGCTTCTGCATGGCAAAAGAAAACAGCATTAAAATGAAAAGAGAACCAACTATATGGGAAAACATATTTGCCAACGATGACTCGGACAAGGGTTTGATCTCCAAAATATATAAAGAACTCACACGACTCCACTCCAGGAAGACCAAAAACCCAATTAAAAAATGGGCAAAAGACTTGAACAGACACTTTTCCAAGGAGGACATACAGAGGGCACAGAGACATACAAAAAGATGCTCAGCATCACTACCCATCAGACAGATGCAAATTAAAACCACCGTGAGATACCACCTGACAATGGACAGAATGGCCATCATAAACAAATCAACAGACAAGTGTAAGAGAGGATGTGGAGAAAAGGGAACTCTAGTGCACTGTTGGTGGGATTGTAGACTGGTGCAGCCACTGTGGAAAACAGTATGGAATTTCCTCAGAAAACTAAAAATGAAACTGCCTTTTGACCCAGCAATTCCACTGCTGGGATTATACCCTAAGAGCCCTGAAACTCCAATCCAAAAGAACCTATGCATCCCAATGTTCATAGCAGCACAATTTACAATAGCCAAGTGCTGGAAGCAACCTAAGTGCCCATCAGTCAATGAGTGGATCAAAAAACTATGGTACATTTACACAATGGAATTCTACGCAGCAGAGAGAAAGAAAGAGATCCTACCCTTTGCAACAGCATGGATGGAACTAGAGAGCGTTATGCTAAGTGAAATAAGCCAGGCGGTGAGGGACAAATATATGATCT
>VMDR010020059.1:0-17847 GCA_007922815.1 Macrotus californicus
TCAACGGCCACACCCCCTGGGCCCAGTGATGAGAGCCCGTATCCTGGAATTATTGCTGGCCTTACTTATCCAGTCTTTCTCTTTCTTTGTCTAACCTGTGCCATGTGGGCCTCTGTATTTATACATGCACATATTTTCTATTTGAGTTCCCCCCTCGGGGCTCTCAGTAGACAGGCCTACCTGTCAAATCAGCACTTTGTGGCCTCTCAATGTACAGCCTCCATTTTGCATCTTCTCGGGCACTTAAAGATGTCTGGGGCCAATTTCTACTAAAAAGCAGCCCTCCATGTATATATCTAGCTTCTAGGTTTCCGCTCCAAGACCTGAGAGTTTTGCACAGACCAGTGGGTGGCTGGTGTGCTCTCCACCCCCCCTTTCTCCAGTGAGTTTTCTACTCTCCATGCCGGCAGGTTCATGAGGATACTTATCAAATGCAACAGGGCCTGCAGGAGCGAGTGAAAAACTGCAAGATGATCAGGACAGGCCGAGGCTCCATATACCTTCAGAGGGTGCAGTGCCAGCATCTGGAGCAGAAGCTGAAGCAGGCAAACACCTGGCTGCTGCAGATGGGAAAGCTGGCCCGCCTGGTGGACTACATGATTTGCCAGAGCCTCGTGTCTATCATAGAGGAGAAGATAACCTCTTTTGTGGCCAACACCCTGCAAGTGAGGGGTGGTGGCATATGTGGAGGAGGGCAGGCAGTCCAGGGCCAGATGGTGAGGAGTGGATACTGACATCTAGCCCCATGATCTCTCCTGACCCTCTTCATAGGCCCCAAGGCAGAATCCCTTTCTCTCAGCCCAGCTGGTCTTTGACAGTTGTGGCCAGCTGTCTCATGAACCCTGTGTTGAAAACATCATCCAGATTCTAACTGGGGGCCTACAGTTTGTCAAGGCCTCTGCTCTGAAGGTATTCTGGATTTGGCAGGGGGCTGGCTGTAGGAGTTCCCAAATTTTATCTTCTGCAATCAGAAGCTCTCAGCCTGGTCTGACCACTCATTGTTTTCCATTTCTGCCCTTCTTCCATATGTTGGCAAGAAGGTAATGCAATCTGCAGACCTGAAGATCCCCATGGAGTCCCTGTACTCTGAAGGTATTTAAGGACACTCAGGCATGGGGTAGGAAGAAGGGCGGAAGGAGGGGGGAAACCACATGCAGCCTGCTTAGGGCATTGCCTTAGAGTCAGGCCTTGGGTGTAGGTGGAACAGTTCTAACCTGAGTACTTCCTTCTCCATAAGAGTGACCTAAACAATTAAAAACAATTATTTCACATAACAAGAAGTCACAAGGAAGGTGCTTCCAGGGCTGGTTCAGAGGCTCAAAAATGTCCTCAAGTACCAGGCTCTTCATATCCTTGGGTATCCCTCACTCCTCCCTGAGTTTTAAGGGCCAATCCTCTTAAAAGGGTGTGTGTTGTAGGGGAGGCTGCAATAAGAAATGTTTTTTCATCCTCAGGCTTACTGCCTCACAGTTGCAAGACAAGCTACAGTTTTAAGCATCCCATTCTCAAGCAAAATCAGGGGATAGGGGCAGAAAGTTTGGAGAGAGGCAAGGGCCGAAATAGGGAGGGGAGGTAGACGACTACTGCAATAAGGCAGTGAGATTTGATGGTGACTTGGGCTGGGAAGAGGGTGCAGACAGTTGTAGAGATGGTGAGAATAGGTTGGATTCTGGATATATTTTTAATGTAGAGCCAATGAGATTTGTGATAGCTGGGTGTGTTGTGTGTGAGAGAAGAGTCAAAGATGATTTAAAGTTTTTGACTGGAGCAACTGGAAGAATGGAGTTCCCACTTGCTGAAGCTGGAAGAGTGCCGGAAGAGCAAATCTGGGAGGGAGAAGTCAGAGCTCATTTTTGCCCTGTTCAGTTTGAGGAACCTATTAGATATCCAAGTAGAGATGTAAAGTAGGTAGTTGTTTACATGGGATTGGCATACAGGGAGAAATCTGACCTAAAGACAAATTTGGAAGCAAATAGATGGCATTTAAAACCGTGAATCTGGATGAATTCACTTAGAAAGTAATTACAAAGTAAGATATCTGAGGACTGAGCTTTCAGAGGGCTACTCTAATGTTTAGGTATTGGTTGTAACATCTAATTTTGAAACATTTTGATGCTTTTCCCCCTTTTTGTACAAAGTTTTAATGCAAATACTGACATTGTCAATTAACCAGTTCCTAAGAAGTTTAAGGGGAGGTCACGTTCAAGGATATATTCCTGGAGGCAGATCCTGAGGACTGGCATCTGCCTCGTCCTCTGTTCTCCGGAGGCTGGAGCACAACAGACTACGCTTCCCAGATCCCCTTGCAGCTAGAGTGCTTTTGTTTTTCAGCTGTCCCATGTCATTGCAACCCACTTAATATTCTATCATTTCCTTCCTGCTTATAGTAGCTAAATGTTCCTCTCTCCACTTGAACCCTAACTACTAATGAACTGCCTCCATGGGTCTGGGGTTCTGTGTTTGTAATATAGATGTACCTGTAAACTCACTCATAAGCAGGGAGTGTGTGTGTGTGTGTGTGTGTGTGTGTGTGTATGTGTATACATTTTAGAGAAAGAAATTATGTGTGGGCCCTGACGGACAATTATGGTGTATGTCCCACTAGAAGAAGATGAAGAGGACTTGAACATGAGATCCCTGATGCCCAAGTCCCAGGGCCAGACCAGCGATGCTGTGAACATCTTCTGTGGCCCGAATATAGGATTGGTGTGGCCCTGGAAGTCCCACACAATTACTGAAGCTCTGGAGGTCCATGGACACCGGCTGCGGGGCCAGTACTTGCCCCCCGATTACAAGCAGCTGCAAGAGAACCTGGACAACAACCCTCGAATCCAGCAGGCACTGACTGTGCAACAGGCCCTGCTGAAGGTGAAAACAGATGTAAGGAGTGGGATGATGCCTACCAGCTCCCATTATAGTCACCCACCTCTGCCCTACGCACCTTGTCTGCCCCTAGGACATGCTGTGCGAGGTGCAGGAGTTCTGCAGGGAATATCACTGGATGACAGGCATTTATGAGTTCCTGCAAGCCTGGGGTCCTCAGAAGCTGGAGTTGATGAGAGGCTGTCCTGTCAAGAACTACGTGATACTGGTGAGCCACCTGAACACTTGGCGGGACCGAGTCTCCAGTATACCTACTGAGTTGACCACAAAAGGCAAGCTGCTGCTGCTGAGCTGCAGTGATATAAAGGCAGAAATAGGTAAGTGCTGCGTATCCTCCCTCCTTTCCTTCTACCTCCTCGCCTCCTCCCCACAACCCTCCTTGGGCCTGGAATGTCTGCCAGGGACCTTAAGTGCAGGTGCCTCACTGGATCTGTAGAACTTCCCAGAGCCCTTCCCTTTGCAACTGCAGAAATGACCACCGAAGGAGACAGCCTTTTCATTGGCTCTGTTCGTTCCCTGTACTCCTTCAGAAGCGTGTTCCTGTCACCTGACACTCTCCGTTCTTATGGTGTAGAGGTAGTTCAACCTAATGTAACTGAGAAAAATCTTAACGTCCATTTCCTGCACACACGAGATACTATCAGACCTATGCTTTCTTTATGAAGGCGGGAGGCCTTGGAACTGGGGCCTGAGTTTGCTTGAAAGCACTAGCCCTTCCTGCCTTTGCTCTTCAACAGATGAAGCACATGCCTATTAGGTACCTTAGGGGCCACGAAACTCCCCCCTCTCTCCCTACTCCTGTGCTAAACGTATGGGGGGTTCAGACCAGCAAGGGAGGACCAGGGAAGGCCTGTGATTGGCCTGCTTTCGTTCTGACCCTGTTTGGGGTAGCCTTTGCTCCACTGTTGCTTAGAAAACCTGTGTTCTTTCTGGTTTGTTGATTTCTTGATCCTTAGTCCAGGATCAACTGGTTTCTTCAAAAAGAGCAGAGGAAGAGAGAAGCACGAGGTTCAGAATCCTGGCTGTTTTTCACTGGTTTGTGTGCCCTCATTTCACTGAGCTCCAGTGATCTCTGTAACAGGGACGAGTCATGAAGCCGCGCACAGGGTCATGACCGCGAGGACTGGACGAGGTGTTGTCTGCAACACTCCCAGCATTGAGTATGGTGTGCAGCGGGTGCTTAATTTTTCCATGTCACCTTATGCCTTTCTGTCTGCTCTCATCCTCCTTAATGACTTAATTTTCTCTTCTTACCCTCTCTGTTCCTCTTCTAACTGGGCTCCTTTGAACAGTGAATGATACCATTACTTAGTCTGGTCAGTTGTCCTCACCAGAAGCTTCACTTCATCCTTCACACTTTACTCTCCCTGCTCCACCACCTCCAGCCTGTCGCCAAATCGTTTCCATCCTTCTCTCCCCTAAATATCTCTCAAATCTGTTTTCCCATCCATTTCCAAATCTGACTTTAAGAACCATCTACTTTATCAATCCGTTGCTCCTTTATACCACATGGTGTCACTGTTGAACTCCTGGCTGTCTTTACTACCTGATACTGCTGTCCCAAAAGCAGCACCCTAGCCACCGTCATAGGCCAGAGGGATAGTTTGAAAAAGGGTAAGTTCACATCACTGTTCTGTTCAGCCTTCAGTGCCCCTCAGTAAGTTCCCTCTCTCTCAGTTTCCTCAGTCTCAGTTCTTGGTGTCCAATCCTCTTGGTTACACCCTCCAAAACTCCAAAAGAGCCATAACCCCAGACATCTCAATAATGTGCCCCTGAAAGTCACTATCCCACTCTCCAGTGGAAGAGATGCTCATAGGGAATATGTTCATTTACTTTTCATCCCTCAACATATAAAATATAACAGAGTAGAGCCAGGCTCCCTGAGTTTGAATCCTTACATTATCACTGTGTGATGTTGATAAAGTCACTTAACTTCTCTGAGCCTCAGTTTGCTTATCTGTAAAACAGGAACAATAATAGTATCTATCTCAAAGGGTTTTTGTGAAGATTAGATGGGTTAATACAGGTAAAGCAGTCAACATTGTATCTGGCATGAAATGATTACTCTATACTCTGTTTCGTGGTACACATTATACCGTATTTCTGTATTGCATTTTGCTTTCTCTGTGCATTAACATCTCTGAAGTTAAGAGGTGTATTATGATTTATGGCATGTCAGAGTTTAGTTTCTTTTTTAGTGGTATCTAAAATAATGATACCTCTTAATAAGCAGTATCTTGGATTTGATGAGGTCCCATATTCTTGCCCTCAAAGACAATGGGGTTGATCACATCACCAAAGACATCTCTCGTGATTACCTTTTAGCCCCACATCTTCTTTCCTTCAATCCCTAAAACTAAATGGCAGGTTACACACTCTTCTTGGTACCTCTTTTACTAGAGCAGAAGCAGTAAGATTTCCCAAACAGAAAACTTTCATCTCTGGTAGGGGATTCTGTTCTTTATGAACATGTCACCCCCATGCCTTTGTACATACTGTTTCACCTATATGCTGTGCCTTTCCCCTCGGGAGCATTAACTACTCAACACGTTCAGCTCCAGGGTCCCCCTCTCTGACGAGGCTTTTTCCAACCTCCTTTCCTTTCACTATGCCTTGTCGAGGACTCCTGGGCACTTAACACACTGGTTTTGGAGTATATATTTATATATTTGTCTCTGCCACTACACTGTAAGCTTCTGAGGGTGGAAATCCTTTCTGTCTCACTCCTTCACTCACTCTCATCTACCAATTCCCAGCACAGGCCTCAGTGTATAGCAGCTGATTGGACACTGGGCAGGGATCCGGTTAGTGTCTAGTGAGTGTCCAGTAAGTATTCAGTGAGTGAGGGAATGAGTCCCGGGTCTGGTGTCCCCTTCCTGCTCCTCCTCTGGACCCCACAGCACTTGCCCAATTTTGCTTCTTTTTTGAGTGCCCCTTAACACCTAGCCCTCTCCTGTCTTCAGAATCCAAGCTGGAGATTATCAGGAAGGACATTCTCGGACAGGTACAGAGTGAGTGCTGGAGCCGCAGCCAGCAGCTGATGAAAGAGCTCACAGATTTCATCGAAGTCTTCCAAACCATCAATTCAGACATTCATGCCATTGCCCAGTGCTCCCAGAAGGTGGGCTCTCCCACTCCTTCCTTCCAGCCTACCCAGGGCCCATCCCGCTCAAATGCTTAGCACATCCTCTTCAAGGCTCAGCTGAGCTCCCAATGGGGCTTGATGCTGTTAGACTGTGCCCACATGCGTGACCTGCCCTTGCTAATTCTAGACTTGCTCACCTGGCTGTTTCCTCAGGGCAGTGGGAGGCCCTGGTGTGATGAGAGAGACACAGTCCTGCTTTCAAAGACAGAGTTCTGCTCTGTGTGACAGTCAGATAGGGACCTGTTGCCCTGTCATCAGGGTAATGATTTGGTAGGGGAGGAACTGTGCTGTCTTCAGCGAGACCTGGGTCAGATGGGGATGTGATCCCAGATGGCCCCTGCGGTCAGTGGGTTAAAAGGCTGCTGGTGGAGCCTCCTGAAGGGGGGAATGACCCTCAGAGGTAGGCCCAAAGCAGTGCACAGAGTTGCTGTGGGGGTGCTGGCCTCATGCTGTGGCCCCTGCAGCTGAACGAGGCCAATGAGCAGTACAGCAAGCTGGAGGAGCGAGTGGAATACGTACGGACACTCCATGAACTCATCCGCGACCACTTCAACCTCTTTAGTGCTGAAAATGAGGCACTGGACATCTCGGTGAGAAGGCAATTCAGGGAGTCACCCATCCCTCCTGGTCCCCTTCCCTCACAACCACATGGACTTGCCTGCCCTCTGCTTGCCCCACAGCTTCTGGATTTGTGGGAGGCATTCCAGTTTGAGAGAGGCCAGGCCTCAGAGTTCCTGCTCAGCAAGCAGCACACCATTGTGCCCAAGCTGCAGCAGCTGATGGCGGGAGCACTGGCAGAGCTGGAAGGCCTGATTGACCAGGCCCTGTCTGGCCCCTTCATGGACCCTTCACAAGAGCAGAAGAGAATTGAGAGCCAGCTCATCTCCCTGGAGCGTCATTTCCAGGGCACAGCCAGCTACCTCAGTGAACTGCACCATGCCTATGCCACCTTCACTGGTACTAAGGGTCCCCACACCCTGCACTCCCACCCTGTGACAGACCCTCCAACTGGGATAAGGGTTTAGACCCAGGGTCCTGTGTCCTGTGTGACCCTAAGCAAGTTTCAGGAATCTCATACCTTCATTAGTCTCTTTTATATCTGAAAATTGCAGACAAAATCTTCATACATTGGTTATGGTGCTGAGTTCAGAAGGGGGAGACAGGAAACTCGTAGTCTGGGAGGGAAGACAAACAGGTGAATGTTCCATTAGAATGTGATGGGGTCAGAGGGCTAAAAGCCTGTGCAGGAGAATGTAAAGGTGTCTTCATTGTGGTACTTAGTCGTTGTGTAGCCCTACTCAACCTGGCCCTGAAAGAGGAAGCAGGTCCTCGGTAATCGTAGGTCTTCATGCTCCACAGCCACTGTTTCCAGCCAGCATGGTGCAGAGGTAGCTGCCCTGGGCCTCACTGGTCCACAGGACACCAGGACAGAACTATTGGCCTCAGCCCTCCTGTGCAGTGGTGCAACTCGTTCCCTTCTGCACATAGACAACTTTGTGGGCTCAAGTTCTTTTTTTCCCCCTCAGACACAGTCACTTCTATCAGTCACTTGTTTCATCACTTACATCATTTTGAGTTGCTTGTTGGCCAGCTATGCCATTACCACCTCTGCCCACAGGCATCCTCAGCCCCAGGGCTATTTGGCCAAATGGGAGGTGTCGTGCACTGTGACCATACTCCAGCAAGGGACTTTTTCTCTGGCTAAGTGTCGGGAGACCCCTCATCCCATACTCTGACCCAGACCACAGATCTTTGACCTTTCCTGCTAGGTTTGGAGATGTTTGTGAAAAAGCAGAGTAGTGAACTCAGGCCCTGTGGTACCAGGCCCAGAGACCCCATAGCATTGCTTTTACTTCCTTCTTCCGTCCCTGTCTCCTCACCAAACTCCCAGGTATTGTTAAAATAATCTAGGGTTTTAGATCCAGATTAGTGATACTACTCTTTCTTTTTCATTTGTGTATCTTTTACTCATTACTTTTGACACTTCCTTTGTTTTATAACCATGTTAACAATTATTTTGATATCTAAGAATTCCTGGTTTTGTTTATGTATTGCCATTTTTTAAAATACCACAGCTTTTCATTTTTTTAACTCTTTGCTTGGATAAATTTATTTTTTCTTAGAAGGAAATTACAGTCGTTAAAATAGTTCTAAGTTCCTATGCTGAGTTTGACTTTCTAATGTCCTTATATCATAGCTTGGCTATATATTGCGTTCTGAAGTTTTCTTCAAACTCAGATGTTGCATCACTGTTTTCTGACATGTAGCATTGTGGACAAATCTGATATCAATCTGATAATCTGATTTTTCCTTTGTAGGTAATGTGTTTATCTATTATTTAATAATGGCTCTTATAATTGTTCTGGTCTCCTCTCAGAATTCGTATTTGTTGAGTGAATTTTCTGGAACTCTCCTCCGTTTCTTTTATCTTTGTCATCGTCATTTCTTTATTCTTTGAGTTCTGGGGAAATATTGTGAGCTTGTCTTATAACCTTCCATTGTCTGTGGTATCTACTCTATAAATTTCCGTTGCATTTTAAAACACACACACACATGTTGTATGTGTGTACATATTTATGTGCACCTCTACGGGGATGTAAGTGTATGTCCATACTAGCAAGGAGCCACATTGTGCCCAAATCTTAGTTTCTAGTATTATTCCCATTGAAAGAAACCAGGGCCCCTCAGAGAATAGATGACTCTAGGGGTATGGCAGGGTAGGTACAAGATGAGCCTAGAATATCTTTTAAGCCATAAAGTAAGGAAATGTTAAGTTCTTTTAACAAGTGATGGGAGCATGTCACAAAGACACAGAAGGGACACCAACTAGACAGACCTGGGACAATTTGAGCATCAAAGTACAAAGTAAACTATCGAAAAAAACAGGAATTTATTATCCACACTAATAAGAAAGGCTATGGGCAATGTTCTTAAAGGAGTGGGCTTCAGGGGCCTCACTACGATGGTGAAGTTTGAGCAAGGACTTGAATTTGGTGAGGGAGTGAGCCATGTGGTTCTCTGAGGGAAGAGTGTGCCAGAATGAAGGGTCAGTCAGAGACCCTCGGCAGGTGGGAGTGTGCCTGGTGCATCCGAGCAATAGTAAAGAGCCTGCCGTGTCCTGAGTGTAGTGAATGAGATGGAGACTAATGGAAGAGGAACCCTTCCCTTTTGCTGCCATTGCATTTTCCCAGATATTCTGTCCTCAGAATAATCATCCCTTGGATTGTCCCCACCTCTGCTGCTCTGCTGAACTTTTGGGCCCTTCCCTCTGTCATTAGGGGCTCTTGACTGACCACTGCCTATCATGCCACGGCCCCACACATAGCCCAGGCCTCATCTAGCCCTGTCCCACAGGGGATGAGAGTCCTGTGCCCTTGCCAGTCTGTGGGATCCACCCTATTATGCAGCAGCAGAGCATCTGGCACCTGTACCGAGTCATCTCTGAGACCATCAGTGAATGGAAGTGCATGGTTTTTGCCAAGGTGCTGACACCCTTCCTTGAAGCTCCTGCCTGGGAATGGAGAGTCTCTAACGGGGTGGTGGGGAAGAGTCTCCAGCTGACAATGAGCCCTTCTCCCTACAGTTCAGCCTGACTATGGCCCAGGAGAAGACAGATGGCTGGCTGGCAGAGGCGGCCCGGTTGAGAGCCACTCTGGGGCTGCACAGTCCAGTTCTGCAGCACTCCACAAACATCCTGGAGGATTTCTGCAGCTACCTGCCCTTGCTTGCCAAGCTGAGCAGCCTCCAGATGCAGAGCCTCAACTTCCAAGCCCTCCTTCGAGGCATGTTTAAGTAGAGTCAGAGGGGAGGGGAAGGGAAGGACATAGGGGTTAGAACAATGTAATAACTCATTTCCCTGCCACTCCTGTTGGAAACACCTTCCCTCCCTGGGCTGCTCCCTGCCTACCCCAAAGTATCATACCCCCACACTACCATGAAGGTCCTCCTTGCTAACCTGGGCTGGCTCAGGTGGGAATCTGAGCTCTGGGCTCTGCACTACGCTCTGGACCTTAGGTTTGGGGTTCTTGGCTCTATATTGTACTCTGAGATCTGTCTCTGGGAGCTGGGCTGGGCTGGGTCCCAGATCTGCCATATACTGGTGTTGCTCAGACTTATTGTCCCTTCTACCTCCAGCCTTAGGGTTGGGCCATCTCAATGTAGAATTCCTGACACTGGGCCAGCTGCTCACTTGTCCACTGCTGGAGTTTGCAGATCGAATCAATCAGGTGGGGCCCACTGGAGGGAGGGAGGTGGTTCCAGGTCTTGTTTGCTAAGCTCTAACAGAGCCAGTTAAGGCTCACCAGCCTCTTGACACAAGGGGTAGTAGATATTGGTCTGTGGGTGGATGGACGGTGGGGTTGAGATCACTGGCCTGTCTGGAGCATGTGGGCATCTAACGGGTCATTTCTGATTCTCTGCAACTGAGAATATGCACCCACCCCTAACCAGGGGAAGAAAGTGGGTGGCAGCCCCAAAGTTGTGGGCATACAGGATAGCAGACTTCCCCCAATACTTACCCTGCCCCAAAAGAGCATGAACTGACTGAGGTACTGTCTGCTCAGCTGGAGCCTTGCAAAATCGTGGGTTTCAGGACAGCAGATCAAAGTGTGCTGCTGATGGCCTGTCTCTGATGCCTGATGGTCTCACTCTATCTCTGAGGCCTCTACTCCCCTGAGCCCTGGCCCTTGAGTCCCAGCTCCAATGTTGTCCCCTGAGCCATTGCCTAGTCCTGGTTCCTGAGACCTCACTGTTCCAGATCTGGCGGAATGAAAATGAAGAAATGCATGTCCGAGAGACCTTGCAGCAGCTGCAGAGGGTCTGGGAAGTGCGCCAGCTGAGACTGCTCAACTTCATCTTGCATGTGCCCTACGAGCCCCCAGCCTTGGAGCGCTCTAAGAGACAAATGCTCCGCAACCCCCTCAGGAATATAGTGGCCAAGGATAGTGGCACCTTCATCCTTTCAGGTAAGGGCAGCCCTTGTGGCCCAGTGAAAGTCCCTTGTAGGGGGCCATGTTCATCTGCCACATCCAGCAAACCCTGCCAGATACAGCTTCTCTAGCCAGGTCCCCATCCTTGCTGGACAGCCTGAGACATCATTCTTTTCTGAAACATCTTTCACATAGCTCCCATACAGTGCTAATCTTGGGAGTCCCCACCCCCTCACTCCCACCCAATGCCTGGCCTCTTTACCAAAGGTCCTTCCCTTCTGGGTGTATTAAGAAATTCCTCACAGTCACATCTCTCCACCTTTCAATGCTCTGTCCTCTAGATTGTACCCTGGTGTCTGATCTTTTGCCTCCCTCATTCATTCCTTTCTTCTTCCCTCATTAAACTTACCTACCTCCTCTGAGCCAAGCACAGGAGACCCTGAGATTTACAGGCAGAAATCCTGTCCTTTAGGAGCTCCCATTCCAGTGAGAGAGAAACAATAGACTGGAGATAAGTGCATGGTGGAGCACATAACTGGGGGCAGAAGAATCTCAGAAAGGAGACAGCTTCAAAGGACCAGCGAGAACCAGAGAAATCTTCCCTTCCCTTAGGGAGAGGCCTCTTGCTGTCTTGTGAAGGAGGAGCCTTCTAAATTTGCAAGGGGAGAAGGATGTGCACTCAAGATGGTACAGTTCAGGAATTGCCAGTAGAGGAGAAATTCTCTTTCCAATGCCATTGAAACCCAACTGGCAAATTTAAGAAGTTGGTTACGTAGGGAAATCATAAAATATGATGCATACATGGCTTAAGATTTTTTAAGCTTAAAACATATAAGTGTGCATTTATTTATAATCTTTTAACTTAGGACAGAACTTCTCTTTGATTTGACATCAACTAATAGAATTTCTCACACCCTTTCTTGCATTAGTGCATTACCTACCATTTCCAATTTCAGTTTCTATAACGTTGAGCAGTGACACAAAGACATTTGTGAAGTTACCTAAGTCCAGAACTTTTTAAGATTTTTATTATAATTTCCCAATTTTTAAAAATTGGCTGACCTATACCTAATTTAATATATTTTAATCAACTCACCTTTACTGAAATCTTTCATAATTTCCATAGAACCAATAACTCATTTCCTACCCACATTTCAGTGGTTAACACAATGTTAGGTTAAATTCTGTAATTGAAATTATAACTCACACACAGTTTTTCAGCACACTCTGGCTGCAGTTGAGTGAAAGAAAAAAATGTTTGGGTCTTCTAGAGAAGAGCTTCAGATCTGTGTCAGTGTACTTGGGGGATCAGGCACCCCTGCCTTTGCCTCCTCTGACTGCCAGCTCAGCTCAGCTGGGGCCCACTCTTCCTTAGATTACAACAGCCTGAAGGATTCCATCCAGGAAAGTCTTCAGGTGTTGTTCAAGATTCTGGCCATCCATAAGTCAGGAGACTTATACAAAACAGCTTTGGAGTGGGTGACCATCTTTCATGGCCTGAGTGAGTACAGGCCTCTAGCTGGGCTCATGGGTGGGACCTGAAGTGGGATGGCCTGAAGGGATGGGGTAAGAGGTGGGGGTTGGGTGGGAAAGTTCTGAAAGACAGAGTAAGGACCTCCTTCATGGCTATTTCTTGGGCCAAGGTGACTAGGTCTTTATTCACAGCGAAAGTTTTCTATCCTCCAAGCAAGGTCCCTGTGTTCTGGGTCCTGCTGAGCAGAATATTTTGGGGTGGGGCAACCTGAGAGGTCAGTTACAGGCTGGACCCCCTTGCAGAAGCTAGAACCCTAGATCTATCCCTCCAGTGTTCCTCTGGCTGCTCACACAGGTGACGTGCTGGAGGTGTGGGTGACTTTCCAGCAAAAGTGGATTTTCCTGAATAAAGTTCTGCATGAGATGAAGATCCAGTTTCCCAGTTCTGACCTGGTAAGAAAGTGGGGTGAGGCAGCGTGGACAAAGGCTATTGAGCAGTGGGGTGCAGTTGGAGAGGAGTTGCCCCTTCATGTCTACCTTGCTTTCACCCTCTCCCTCACCACAGAACTCCCGTTTCCAGGCCATGGATGATCAGTATCGGACCCTGATGAGGATCTCTGTGGCTGACCCCCTGGTTCTGTCACTTGTAGTGCCCAGTGCCAAACGGAGCCCTCACTTCCAAGGCCAGCAGCTGCAACAACTGCTTCAAGCCGGCTCAGTGGAGCTGGAGAGCATCATTATGGCTCTGAAAAGCGTGCTCTATAAGCTTTCTGCTCACTTCCCCCGCCTCTTCTTCCTCAGTGACAGTGAGCTGGTGGTCCTACTGGTTGCCCCACTGGAGCCATGTGAGACCCAGATATGGGTACGACGCTGTTTTCCTCATGTGCTCGCTGTGAGATTCAAGTCCAGCCCAACTGAAGATAGCATGGATGCCCCGGAGTCAAGGCCAGGCATACAGACTCAAGTGAAGGCACTTGCAGTGCTAGGGATGGGTGGAGAGGAGGTGAAACTGCAGCAGCCCCTTCCTCTGCAACCAGATCTCCCCAAGTGGCTGGCCTTCCTGGAGAATGGTCTGCGTTCCACACTGGTGCATATGCTACAGGGCTGTGTGGCTGCCCGTCTGGCTCTGGCCCCATCCCTAGACAAGGCCTTCAAGGAGCTGCTCCAGCAAAGCCAGTTGCCTCTGGAACAGTATGTTCACCACTGGCTGGACTTAGTCAAGGCCTTCCCATGGCAGTGTGTGCTGGTGGCAGAGGAGGTAGTATGGCGGGCCGAGATGGAGGAGGCTCTGCTTGAGGGGAGGATTCTGGCCATGGTCCCCACACATGTGTGCAAGCTGGAGGTACTGGTGCATTTTGTACAAGCCCAGAGGGCCTCTCACAATAGGCAGCCCCTGCTCTCTGTCCGCCAAACCAGCCTGCTCCGTGCCCTACTGGTCATGGCAGTGATGCACAGGGATATTGCACAGGTGCTGAAGGAGCAGCAGGTCATTGATCTGACAGACTTCCACTGGGCCCGCCAACTCAAGTACCACCTGGGTTCACCACACATCATCCCTCAAAGCCCTCTGCAGAGTCTCAAAACTATTGCATCTACTGAGACTTCTCTGTCACCAGCTGCGTGCTGGATAGATGTGCTGGGCCGGTCCTTCCTATACAATTATGAGTACCTGGGTCCCAGACTGGGACCTCTACCCAGCATGCTGCCTGAGCGGCCAGCCCTGGTGCTATTATTGGCCCTGGATGAGGTGGCCTGTGGGACCCTAGTGGGTCCTGATGGTATGGGAAAGGCAGCCATGGTGGAGAGCCTGGCACAAGCCCTGGGGCGCCAGCTGGTGAGGATGCCCTGCTTGCCTCAGATAGAGGCCCAAAGTTTGAGCAACTACCTGAACGGTGCCCTGCAGGCTGGTGCCTGGCTGCTGTTGGAGACAGCTCAGCACCTGCCCCATGGCTTGCTGTCTGCCCTGGGCCAGCGCCTGGCTGAACTGCACAACCTCTATGCTCCTCTGTATCAGCAAGCTTCCCGAAGCACCAGCACCATTGACCCAACCCAGCCCCAGCTCCTTGGCAGTGGCTTCTTTGAGAAACATCACGTATACATGCGGCTTGGCTATGGCTGTCTCCTGACGCTGCCTGCCCTGAGCGCTGCTATGCCTGCCAACCTGCGCCTGCTCCTTCGGCCTATGGCCCTGACACTGCCTAACCTGCAGCAAGTGGCAGAGCTGACTCTGCTGGGTGCAGGGATGCGGGATGCCGCCCGCATTTCTACCCGCCTATCCAAATTCTTCTCCCTAGAGTGTGAGCTGGTGTCTGGGCCCCTGCCTTGCCGCTTGCCACTGCTCAAGAAGGTCCTCACCGATACGATACAGGCTCTAAATATGACCAAAGAGGAACCTGACTCCCAGCAGCGCCACAGGCTCACTGCCATCGAGGAGACCGCTCTACTGCGTGCCCTGCTACGCTCATCACTGTTCAACACCTTCGATAGGGTCCGCCTTTACTACCTCCAAGAGCTGCTCTGTGGGATATTCCCTAGTGCTAGACAAGTGCTGGCAGAGCCTGTGACCCACAGGCTGAGGATGTCAGTGCTGGTGGAGGAATTGCAGCAGGCAGGTCTGCATCCCAGCCCTAATATTTTGAGGTCCCTGGAGCAGCTGAGCCAGGCCCTGACACGGGCCTCAGGTGTTTTGCTCCTGGGCCCTGCAGGCAGTGGCAAGACCACTTGTTGGCGCAGCTTATTTAAGACCCAGAATCGGCTGGCAGCCATGGAGGACACCTCAACACACAGCTGTCTGCCTGTGGAAATTACACACCTGTATCCCAGTGTCCTCAGCCCCCAGGAGTTCTTGGGATGGCTAGAGGGCCCCTGCTGGCACCAAGGCATCTTCCCTATGCTGCTTCGTGCAGCCAATCCATGTAAGATTGTGGACCCAGAGAGCAAGGCACAGGGATCAGTGGGGATCCAGCACTGGATAATATGTGATGGGGCCTCCTCCAGTGCTGCTTGGCTGGACTCTGTAACTTGCCTCTTAAACGACCCCCCCCAGCTCATCCTCCCCAATGGTCAGAAGATAGAACGACCCCCAGGTACTTTTCTACTGATGGAGGCGGGAGATGCAACGGGAATGTCCCCCACAGTGGTGGGCCGTTGTGCCCTAGTCTGGTGTGATGGGGAGCAGACTTGGCAGGGGATGCTTAGCGTCCTGATGGCAGCCCTGCCCCATGAGTACTGCCTGCAACCCAAGACGGTCACCGAGCTCAACCACCTGGCTGAAGTGCTGGTGCCTGCAACATTCCAATTCCTCACCCACCAGGGTGCCAGCTCCCTGCTGGAGACACATGGGCAGAAGACAGTTTGCCCAGGAGTGGCTGAAATCACCAGCCTGGCTCGCCTCCTGCGTTGCCTGCTTGATCCCCACCTGCGCATAGATAAGAAGGAGACACAAAAACCAGGTGACGGGAAGGGAAAGAGAGGGCTGGCTTGAGATCTATGGGGCTTTGAGGATAGATGGCATATGGCTGGAGTCTGGAGCATTGGTTCTTTGGTGGACTTGGGCTTGGGGACTGAGAGTGAGAAGAGAGCCAAGTCTCCTCCCCAGTCCCCACTTCTTACTGGGGCTCCTATTCTGGCATGGTAACCTTTGCAGAAGACATCAGCTATAGTGATCCTGTAGCTCAAAGCTTCAAGTCCTCAAAAAGCAGCTCTCTGAACCAGTCCCAGGTTGACAGTGATGATGTGCCTAACAAGTGCAGGGAGCACTTGCTGGTTGTCAGCAGCTTTCTTTTTGCCTTGATCTGGGGCTTTGGAGCCCACCTTCCCTCCAGGTATCTACAGGGGTGGGGGATGGGGGATGCAGAGGGCTGAGGTGGACTGGCCTGTGGGAGTCAAACCCAGGTGATGTAACTGTCAGGGGTGGGCAGAGTGTGTGAGTGTGTCACAAATGGGAATGTTGTAACTGTCTGACATGTTTGCCTGTATGTCCACTTGAGCAGGCTCTGGCCACTCTTTGATACCTTCCTGAGGGATTCTATTAGTTGCCTTCCCAACTATCCTGAGCCACCACCCTCCGCCTTGGTGTTTGATCTACATGTATGCCCAGAAGATGGGACACTGGTCCCCTTCACTGGCCAATACCTGGGCAGCCACATCAAGGGCATGCCTCTGAGCACTTTCAGTCCTTCTCCCCAGGTGTGAAGACAGGGTGAAGTGGCTGGGGTTGGGGCTCAAGGGGATATCCTAGGACAGTCCACGTTCTAGTCCCAGCTGAGGCATACCTGCTCCTGTTCTTTGATATGTTTTCACACTCACAAAAATCCATAAAGTGTTCTGCAAGTACAGCTTTAATACAAGATCCCTAGACCTTGACTGTCAGCTAGATTACTGTCCTACCCTAGAGCTGCCACAGTAAGCCCTGCTTCTGTCCTGCAGACTGAACGACTCTTGTATGTGGTAGACTTACTGCTGTCGAAGGGACACCCAGTACTGCTGGCTGGAGAGGCAGCAACAGGGAAGTCAGCCTTTGTGGAGATGCTAGTGGAACCATGTCACCCTTACACATACATCCCCATCCACCCCGCCTTCAGTACCACCCATCTTCGCCTTCTGCTGAGCCAAGGGGTCCAGAACCAAGCACGAGCAAACCTGTGGCCTGGGCGGTACCTGAGTTCTAAAGGCTCCCTCCTCTTCCTGTTGGAAGATCTGCACCTGGCTGCTTCTGGTAAGGAGCTGGGAGGAGGGAAGGAGGGAGTCATTGTCATCTTTGAGACTATAAAATTCCTAGCAATATTTACTCACTCTCAGATATACACCTATAGCCCAAACTTGTGTTCCATTCTTAATACCTTCTCATTCTACATATGCTCCCTGAACAATTCTACTCTTCTCGTGGCCTCTTCTACCATCTCTATGCTTCTACTGCTAAATCTTTATCTCCAACCCAGGCTTCTCTTCTAAGCAACAGACCTGTTTATCTAACTACCTACTGCATATCACTAACTTGTCTCAATGCACCTTAGATCTAAGATCTAAGAACTAAGATCTAACTTAGATCTGAATTCATTATATTCTCTCAAAACCTGCTCCTATGTGTCCTCTTAATAACTGGGACCACCACCCATCCAGTCACTTAAACCAAAAGTGTTGTGAACAACTCTCTCACAAATGTGTCCTTCAATTTTCCCTCCTAAATATCTCTCAAGTATTTCCACTTCTTATTTCTATTCTATCTTCAGGTATTTAGACTGTCACTACCTGGAAATTTGGCAAATGCTCTTTTTTTTTTTAATATATTTTATTGATTATACTATTACAGTTGTCCCATCTCCTCCCCCCCACCCCCCTCCCTGCACACCCCTTCCCCCCACACTCCCCCTCTTTAGTTCATGTCCATGGGTCATATATATGAGTTCTTTGGCTTCT
>VMDR010020060.1:0-17843 GCA_007922815.1 Macrotus californicus
AGAGTGCTTTATGGCTGACAGTATTGAAAACTCACTACAACTGAGAGATTCAAGTTCATTTTCCCTTCAAGTACCATTTAGACTTTGAGTTCTTATTATAGAAATAATCTTAATTATTAAAGTTTAAAAGTAGAAAGTCTAGCACATTAAAATCTATGGGAGAACTTTAAGAAAACCTTTTGTTTTATCATTGAGTAATCAGCTGTGTTACATGCATCACCTGTACTAAGGAGTGTTATTAATAGTGTATGTTGTTATTTATTTATTTATTTGGCCAGCAAAGACAGAATTTCCCAGAATTTTCTTTTTGTTTCATCTCACAATATTTCTCACCTCTCAATGTTATCAACAGAACCCCCAAAATTTCAAATGTGCATCTGGACCCTGAGATACTCTGCCAAAACTTTGAAGAAAAAAGAATAAAAGTAAACTAAACTTGAGGATGTTTGAAATTCTTGTCAAACCAGACTTCACATCTCAGATATTCCCACTTCCTTAGCTCCTCGTGACTTTAGGATAATAATTATGCACAATCTCTCACTGGAGCATTAACACTGTTAATGTTAAGCCATTCTTTTAGTAAGAACGTAAAGTGTAAACCCACTTAAAATGATCACTTTCTTAAGCAATGTCAGAAATATTTAGTCTCTGTTGCTGAACAGACTTGTGAGCCAACCTTAGCCAAAGGAGGTCGGCTGAGACATGCGCCTGCACACTCAGGCTGCCAAAAAACATAAGAGAATGTTTAGGACAATGAATTGGAAGCTGAAGGTTTCCCCTCTCATGGAAAGTTAACTCTCTAGCACTCACTCATACCTCTGATTAAGAGGGAAAATCAGGGAAAGATCATGGAACGGGGCCACCTAATGGAAATATTTCATCAGACAGTGACCTTTCTGCTTGTCATTATTTGTCTTCTCTGCTTTCTTGGGCATACTGTTTTAATAAGCATTTGTAATTTTAATCTGCGCAAGCATTTTAACAGTTTCCAAAGAGACTCAGAGACTCATTTGAGCTGTTTCGCAATTGGAAATTGGCGTTTATTTGGAGATGGCTCTAATAGGATCATTAGCTTCAGTCCCCCTGGTGTTCCCTGTATGATTTCAGTGGGTCTTTTTTTGGAAACTTGCCAATGTTTTATGCTTCCAACCATCATAGTAAGATTTCTGTGTTCATATAAAGTTTCATAACGCTCCAGTTAATATTTGCATGCGTGCTTAAATATGGCTGCTATTTTTACTTTAGGGGTAAATCCTTCATGAATTCTGGCACCTAAATAGATATCTAGAGCATTAGTGTACCTCTCCACAAGGTCGCGTGACATAACAGCAAAGGCCACCGAGGACACCAGACTGAGCATCTACCCGGCTAGGAAACTTCCAGTAAATCACTTTATCTTCTCAGGCCTCAGTTTTATCTGTAAAATGATATACTTAGACCAGATCATCTCTCAGATCTGGAGCTCTGATTGCATGGTGCTTATAAATCCATCTCCAAAGAATGTCTTAAGGTTAAGGGGTAGGTTGCTCATATAGAGGTGTTTTAAAAATAACAATAATATTGTCTTCCTCTAATGAGCATGTACTCTGTGCCAGAAGTCATACAGAACTTGGAGTACAGCCTCTAATGTTAATCCTTACAAATTCAGATTAAGGGGCTTAAATAAACAAATGCCAAGATAATCAAACCATAAGAGGTTTGGTTTCTGATAAATTAAAACCTCTTATTTGAGCATTAATTTATTAATAAAATTAAACAGCTTACTCCTACTTTCACTGAATCAATTTCATGCAAATATTTAACAAATATTAATTAAATAGGGAAAATTATTAGTGTTTCCAGTATCCCCATTAATCTTGAGCTGGCCCTCCTTGGAAAAAGATCATCATTATTCACATTCGACAGGAAAGGAAGCCAAGGAGCATGGAGGCCATGTACCCTGCTCAGTTGCTCATCCACATGTGGCCCAGATGGACTTCTTACCCACAGGACTCATGCTCTCGAGGTTATGAGATTTAGCAAACAGAAATATAGGACAACCAATTAAATTTGAATTTCAGATTAGCAATGAATAATTCTTTTAGTATAAGTATGTCTCAAAAATTGCATGGGATATGTTATGCTAAAAAAATTATTTGTCATTCATCTATATTTCAAATTGAACCAGGCATCCTGTGTCTTTCCTGGGCAAACCTATTTATGACAGAATTCTGTGATAGCCTCTGACCTCTGTGCTTTAGCAGATGCACTGGGGATGAGCAGCAGGAGGCCCTACCTCTGGGAAGCTTAAAATCCAGATGATGAAACTGAAACAGTAAGTAGGGTGAACATGGAAATATCCACAAGAACATCTGAGTAGCCTTAGAAAATAGAGAACGCTTGTTTTGCCTTCGGGGCCTTGTTTTGGGATTTTGCCTTTGGGATCCAGAAATTTGGATTGTGCACTGTGGTAAGCACCAGGGCAGTTTGTGCAGAATAATCACCAGAAACAGATTTATAGATCTTCAGTGTTTGGTATTGGGTGTTCTCAAGAATCCATAAATTCAGATTCCTTATTTCATAGATGAGGACACAAATATACAGAAAGTCAAAGCTAGTTGGGACTGAAATACAATGATCTGACTCCCTTCCCAAGGACTTTTCAGGGAATGGCAAGTGGAGGAATGCTTCAGGTGGTGTAAGGCTAGCCAGATGAAACTAGATAATGACATGGCCTCCTGGAAATTTTACTGGGGTCAAACTGTTTTTACAGGTAGTTAAGTAGAGAATTCTATCCTGACCCAGATCCCCAGGCCATCAAGCGGCATGTTTTTATCCATTTTGCAAATATTTTTATATTTTTATGAACAGATGTTACTGTCCACCCACAAATTTTCAGGAGCTACATACCTAAATATCAGGTTACCCAGAGATTATCCTCCTTCTTCCCTCATTTTACGAACTTGCTAAGAATTATTTTATAGCTAACATATTCTCTGTAATGTCTCCTTTAGAAAATAAGGGAAAAAAGAAAACGTATATCATTTATCTTTGCAACCTGAGAACAGACCACTCTGGAAAAGCATTAGGCAAGAAAAAGTGTTTAAAGAAATAGCTGAACAGGATTTATCCATAGATTTTACTAATTTATTATGTCCTTGACCCTAGCTACCAAAGATGATTCAGAGTAGACTGTGGATAAGTTAGCACTTCCTGTGGACATGGAAGTCATTCGTGTTCCCTATGGTGTCACAGTGAAACTGGATGATGCTTGGCAATCAGTTCTCAAAACATTTCTCAGAAGTACTCATGGTTTTATTTTTCTGTATACATAGACTGCTATTACTCAAAAATGTGTGTGCGTGTTTTAAAGACCGTGTATGTCTTTAATACAAAGATGAAATGATAAAGGCCAAGAATGAAAATCATGAGCAGAAAAGTGTGAATTACAAATCTCATTTGTCACTAGTGTAAATGTTTCTCCAGAGCAGAATAAAACACATTTGAAAATAAAACTAATTTGTATTAGGGAAATACAAAACAAAACCACAAGATACAACGTTATACTTATTAGGATGGAATTATCAAAAGAATATAGCAAGCCTCCATGGAGGATGTGGAGAAATCAGAACTTGTGCCAGTACTGTTAGTAGTAATGTAAACTGCTGCAGACACCATGGAAAACAATACAGCAATTCTTCAAAATTAAAAATAGAATTATCATATGACCTAGCAATTCCACTTCTGGTTTGTACACAAAAGAATTGAAAAGTAGGGTCTGAAAGAGATATTTCTATACCCATGTTCGTAACAGCATTAGTCACAATAGCCAAAAGTTGGAAGCAACCCGAGTGTCCATCAGCAAATGAATGGATAAACAAAATGTAGCATATACACACAATGGAATATTATTCAGCCTTAAAAAGAAAGGAAATTTTGACACATGCTACACCAAGGATGAACCTGGAGGGCATTATGCTTAGTGAAATAAGCCAGTCACAAAAAAGACAAGCATTGTATGATTCCACTTACATGAAGTACTCAGAATAGTCAAGTTCATGAAGATAGAAAGTAGAATGGCGGGAGCAGGGTGATGCAGGGAGAGGACAATGGGGGGTTGTTTAATGAGTACAGAGTTTTAGTTTTCCAAGATGAAAAGGGATCTGGAGACTGGTTGCAGAGCAACGTGAATGTACTTAATGCTACTGAACTGAATGCTTGACAGTGGTTAAGATGTTAAATTTTATGTGATGTGTATTTTATCATAATTAAAAATCAACAAATAAGTAAATGAATATATCTAATGTGGTCATTTGCTAATTTTCTTTTTTTAAGTTTTTATTGATTATGCTATTACAGTATTCCCAATTTTTCTCCTTTATCCCCTCTCCACCCTGTCCCCCCAACCCTCCAGCATTACCCCCCATTAGTCCATGGGTTATAAGTTCTTTGAGTTCCCTGTTTCCTATACCATTTTTTATCTCTCCCTGTCTATTTTATGCCTACTAATTATGTGTCTTTTTCCCTGTACGTTTTCCCCCCATTCCTCCCTTCCCTCTCCCCACTGAAATCCCTCCATGTGACATCCATTTCTCTAATTCTGTTCCTGTTCTAGTTGCTTGCTTAGTTTTTGTTTTCATTGTTTTTCTTTTCTTTTAGGTTCATTTGTTGATAGTTATGACTTTGTTGTCATTTTACTGTTCATATTTTTGATCTTCTTTTTCTTAGATAAGTCTCTTCAATGTTTCATATAATAATGGCTTGGTGATGCTGAACTCCTTTAACTTGACCTGATCTGGGAAGCACTTTATCTGCCCTTCCATTTCAAATGAAAGCTTTGCTGGATAGAGTAATCTTGGATGTAGGTCCTTGCCTTTCATGACTTGGAATACTTCTTTCCAGCTCCTTCTTGCCTGCAAGGTTTCTTTTGAGAAATCCTCTGATAATCTAATGGGAACTCCTTTGTAGGTAACTGTCTGCTTTTCTCTTGCTGCTTTTAGGATTTTCTCTTTGTCTTTAATCTTGGATAACTTAATGATGATGTGCCTTGGTGTGTTCCTCTTTGGGTCCAACTTCTTTGGGACTCTCTGGGCTTCCTGGACTTCCTGAAAGTCTATTTCTTTCACCAGATTGGGGAAGTTTTCCTTCATTATTTGTTCAAATAAGTTTTCAATTTCTTGCTGTTTGTTCTTCTCCTTTTGGCACCCCTATAATTAGGATATTGGACATTTCAGGTTGTCCCAGAGAATCCTCAGCCTCTCATCATTTTTTTGGATTCTTGTTTCTTCATTATTTGCTGGTTGGATGTTTATTTCTTCCTTTTATTCCAAATCATTGCTTTGGGTCCTGGTTTCCTTCCTGTCACTGTTGGTTCCCTGGAGATTTCACTTTATTTCATTTTGGGTATCTTTCATCTGTTCTTTCATTTTTTGACCAAGCTCAATTAGATCTGTGAGCATTTTGATTACCAGGGCTTCAAATTCTCCATCAGATAGGTTGGCAATCTCCTCATTACTTAGTTCTGAGGTTTTGCTCTGTTCTTTCATTTAGGCCATATTTCTTTGTCTTTGCGCAGCTGATAGGTTGAATACCTAAGGCTGGTTGGGGCCTTAGGTATTCACCGGGGTAGGGCAACCCTCTTAGCTGCACTTCTGGGCTGCCTATGGGAGAGGGGCCAGAGAGGGAACAGTGCAGCTCTCCTGTTCATCTCTGGTACACTTTTCAACTCTCATGTCAGACTGGGAGAAACTCCCACCACGGCATCCCCAGCCGTAGCCCACAGTCAGCTCTGGGTCTCAGTTTTCCCCTTAAGTCAGTCCCTCCCTCGCAGCTTGCTGAGCTCAGCAGCCAGCCCCACCACTCAGCTGCCTATCCACGGTTTTTCTGAGTCAGCTGGTGCAGTCTACTCCCTTACCAGTTGTTCTGGTTGATTTTTTCTTTAATTCGTTGGTTGTCGGACTTCCACACAGTTTGATTTTCTGGTGCTTTTGGTTGTTTATTGATTTTAGTTTGGTTGGTATCCTCCTTTTGGTTGTGCGAGGAAGTGAAGGGTTTCTACCTGCGCCTTCATCTTGGCCGGAACTCTCATTTGCTAATTTTCTAAACCAGTATTTATTGAACATCTACTATGTTCCAAACAATATTCTAAACCAAGAGTGTCCAGTGCTGAGACTGATTTTCTGAGGTACTGCCATGGGCATTCAGTAAATAATCATAGAGTGAAATGAATGAAAAAATATTAAGTAAACACATAGATTCACTGGAAACAACGCTGCATTTATCATGGACATGAGGAGAAGGGGTGGTTGGAGAAGAACGGCACCGATTACGTATTTTCCTTCCATCACTGTCCCCTGAGTCACAAAATGAAAGGTAGCACATGCCTCCAAGAAATTCCAAGTCTAGAAGAGAAGGTAAAGATTGAAATTAAAAAATTATAATGTAAATTTATAAGTTAGGACACTCAGAATTAATTCATAGCAATGATCTCCTACATTGAGGGATGGTTGATTATTATCAATCTCATCTTCTTACTTTTGTTATCTTATCACTGTATATAGACTAATATTTATCTGGAATATTGACTTTCCAACTTGCCTATGCTGTCCACTTTTGACTCCTTTTGATGAAAGCTAAAACAAGCAAGCAAAGAATGATACGATTGCAAAAACAGTCGTGGGCATTTGCTTATTCACAACAGAATTGTTTATAAGTGCTTTTCTTAGGAAATCAATCCCTAATTCAGGAGTCAGGAATGTTATCTTTGTCCCTGCCTAATTATTAACAAGCTGTGGACCTCTACTGGATATATGAGTATGACATTCTCTCTGAGACTCATTTTATGATTTATTTTGTCTTTAGTCTTCTGGAAAAGGTTCTTTCCAGAGATGGCTTTCTATTAGTTAATGATTTGAAATTTTGGTTGATTCTAATCAGTTTGTGCCTATGGTGTCTGTGTGTGTGTGTGTGTGTGTGTGTGTGTGTGTGTGTGTGTAATTATTTAAATTTTTAATCATTTTATATTATTTGTATTTAACTATCTTCATTTCTTACCAGTAGTTAATTCAAGGTAATTGCCCTGTCATGTTTATAAGTACAACAGGCTTTGAGATTTCTGGTACAAGGATTTCTTTTGATTGCCATTCTATTGAAAACTTTTAAAATGTACTTTTGCTTCTAAGTCTTGTGCAGCCAACATCGCCAGAGGTTAAGAAAGCAAAGGGAGAGGCTGAGGTGATTGGGACACAGGTGGGGTGCACACAGTGACCATGGCAGAGCTGAGATGGTTGACTCTTGGTCCTGCAGAGGTTAACTTCTATGACTCAATGTATATGTTCCAGTGGATTCCCTCTACATCCCAAGTAGTTGGTTAATCTTTGGAACGATGCAATATCATTTTTAATGTACAATTGCCTTTTGTGAAATAAAACAGGCACAACCCGTAACCCACTGGCCAAGTTCCATTTGTTTCTCCCCATCATCATTTTGGTCCTCTGTCATGTTTACTTCTCTGCCCACTTGGCATCAGTATAGAAAGGTTATTGAACAATAGCCAGACAAGGGTCAAGACACAGCAGTTTCCACTGAAGTTTTATAAGACTCCTTTCTTAAAACTGTATGTGTGATGTACAGTAATAGAAGTCCTAGCACTTGGATTATAAAAGCAATTGTGGAGCCTAGGCTGTGAAAAGATTTCCAAAGGGTAATACAAATTGTGGACTATTTAATGCCATAGGTTAAAAAAAAAGATCAACAGGAAAGTATTGTAGAATTTCAATAATGATACAAATAGGATTTATAGCAGATTGTTAAGTCAGGGTTACGAGGTAATCATAGCTATTTTATAGCAATAGTCTTTATTTCAGTGCAAGTTTATTTCCTAAAAGCTTTAAAAAAATATAGCATAGTTCATATACTGTGTCACCCCATAATGAAGCCAAGCAAAATTGACTCCTCATTTTATGTTATTTTTTCCTTGGTTTCTTGAAGGATAATTTTTTTTAAAAAAGGAATTAATTAACTCCAATCCACTCCCTTCTTTTCTTTTTACAGAACTCCCCACTCCTGATGCCCTGTGGGAAAGACTAAGGAAAAAAAAATAAAGGGACTGTGGGAGAGAAGTCAGTCAAAAACAAGCCCTCTAAATTCAAGAGGCTTTTTAATTTTTTACTTTTACATAGAGAATACTCACATAAAGAAATCAAGAGATTTATAATTCCTATTATTTGGCTAGAAGCAGCACACAAGTACATACTTCCTGTGTGTTAGTCATTTTTGGTTGCCTAGCTGCCAAACACAAATATATTGCAAAACTATTTTTTCAGCACAATTGTACCCATCTGTCAAAGAATCTACTCCCCTAACTTGTTTTTTTAATATGTTAAAAACAATAGATGTCATCATATCAAATTCCAAATTCCTGATTGCTCCAACCTTGCTTAACTCTAAGTGTGATTCCCAATCTAGCTTAAATGTTGGGCTTGGCTGAGGCTGCATGAGAGAATTGCATAAAATAAACCAAAAGTCCTGGAAACACGCAATGGTGGTACCCAGAAAGATTTTCCCCCTGAAGCCAGTAGAACAAAGAAATAAATGTTCTTATATGCTGAGATGAATTAAATTCCCAATTGCAAATTTCAAGTATGTTAGCATTATTCTAGAACAAATTGCTCCAGTGTTGACTTGTGGTGGTGTAATGAGTATTCTGAGATACTTGAATATGATCCCAGATTCCCTGGTGTTTACCTCCTCAGGGTTGGCTGAGGGTCATGGCTGACACAAAGGGCGGCAAAGGCACTTCTGGAACAGGGTTCACAGAGCCGCTCTGTCTTCGCTGTGCCCTGTGGTTGGCATGGGCTGATGTGCGCCAGCTTCTTACAAGGTCCAGGGCCTGAAGAGGTGATTTGATAAATCCTAAAGTAAGGTGCTAGAAGAAGGATAAGACTGTGATAATAAGCTCAGTTTTCTTGGACTTATCCTGTCCACAGTGTAGGGGCATAGAAAACTGAGTCCCAACTCACAAAGGCTATTAGGGGCCTGTGATGGTGTATTCAAAGACTGACCTCTACCTGGACAACCTGGCCCATGTCAATATCTCCTCAAGGAAATGTGTACAGTGCCTGGTACATAGTAGGCATTTGATAAATATTTGCTATATGTACAATGCTTTGGGGAAATTTGTACAAAGGGGTTCAACACAAGAATTCTACAGCTGCTCACAGAGAGATTTGAATGGCCTTGGGACATCTTGTAAGATGCCAGACCTGAAGACAAAAGGGGTCACCAGCAGCACAGAATCATTTTCAAAAGCAAGAAAATAAGTCCAGGGTTTTCTTTTGCAGTATCACGTTGGACTCAACTACTTGACAAATGTCATTCTGACAGTAGAACAAAAGAGAGAGTAACCCTTTCTAGGCATGATTACAGCTTCGTGATGGGCACAACAGTGAATTAGTTCAATAAGAAGTGACGACCCATCATTTGACCACATGGTCCATGCTTCAGGCTTGTGAACCCATCTTGATTTCAGGGTCTTCTTCCTGGGGTCCTTGCCAATAGTCTCCAAGTTGCTTCTTCTTCCCCAGTGACTTGCTTTTAAAGTGGAAATATTGTTAAAAACAGAAACAACAAAGGAGAAACAACAATTAAGAAAACAACCTCTGAGAACACGCATTCATGGCACTAGAATTGGTGGGTAGAAAAGATGAAATGCAAATTCATCTTAAAAATAGTAAAGAATAAGATGCCTGGGTTGGGATGACTAGCTATCTCAACTGTCTGGGAATCATCCTAGGACACAATTTTAGAGTTCTCCATGCCAGATATATTAACAATATATCAATTTTTGAAGTTTTTTAGCCTCATATATATAAACAGAAGTGTAAAAATAAATATTTTAATGTGAGTTCTGCAAAGCAGAAAATTGAACAAAGGAAAATGTGAAACCACATTTTACCCTTCAGAATTTTGAGGATCTGTTTTCATGCATAAAACTTTTATGATAATGCCTTATGTTTATGGTTTGTCTTCTCTCCAAAATGCGTTGTGTCTTTCCAGAGTTTATGGCACGTAGCCCATCCTAATCAACCTGGTTAATATAAATGAAGCAATAGCAGACATAATTCAAAACCACAAATCATTTTAAGAGGCATTTGTGTTTGATTTGGGAAGGCACATGGTATTTTTCCTTTCCAATTGTGTTTATTAGATTGATGTTCAGTTTAAATTCCTCCGTAGCGCACACCAACTGACTGTGTAAAGAAACTGCCAAGATACCTCCTATGGCCAGGATGAGGCCAAACCAAGATTAAGAACTTGCTGTAAACAAGCCATAAAGTGCGTATTTAGGGGCAGGCAGCATTATCTCATTTACTCTCACGCTGTCCCTTAAAACTAGGTAGAAATACAAGCAAGGATTTTGAATCACAAAGACGAAGGGAAGTACGGAACAGACCTGAATTAGAGCGGATGAGGAGTGGGTTGGACTGTAAACCTGAATCAGAGAGGATGAGGAGGAGTGGGTTAGACAGTAAATACACAAGGACCATGCCCTTCCAGACCACGCGTGTCACCTAACTTTAATTCTCACAGCAGCATGGAGTTGCTATCCCCTTTTTACAGAAGATTCCAAGAATTTGAGAGGCCAACTGCCATGCTGAGGACACACATGCCTGGAGAGTGGCAGATCTGGAAGCCACACCCCATTTTTTACTGGACTTCAAAGCTTTTCCTCTTTTTAAAAGAACTAGGAAGCTCCTCAGACATCTTAAATGTCACACATAAGAGAGAAATTTGGTTTCTGGGATATGTAATAAAATTATAGAATTCATTAACAGCCCAGAAGGAAACCTGGTATATTGATGTTATATTCCTAATCATTCCTATCAGATTCCTAATTACTCAAACAGTTCGGGCTGCTTTTACCCTGTTTTCTCTTCAGAGCCTTATCTTGGCGATTAGCTAGGACATCTGCCCAGGGGCCCCCCACCTAGAATCATCTTTGTCCCTTCTGCTCTCTTTCCTCCAACCTTATCAAATTAGTAATAAAATTCTCATTCTGTTTTACCTCCTTAATGTCTCTCACATTTTTGCCCCTCATAAGCAGCTGAAGTACAAATCAGGAGTATGGCACCTGGGCTGTTGCATTAGCCTCCTAAGTTTAGCTTTGCATCTTGGGACTACCTATGCCTCGTGAGCAGATTAATTTTTAAATGTCTGAGTCCTTCCCATGCACCAGCCCCTGAATTTGCATGCCATGGGATCCCTGTTCTTTTGGAGCTTATGATCTAGTGGAAGAAAAAGACAAAAACATGTAAGCAGATACGTAATTATGAGACCATAGAGCTCTAAAGGAGATAAATAGGGTGTTGGGTCAGAGAACAGTGAGAAACCTGCTTAAATAAGGAGGCCAGGGGAGGCCTCTCCGAAGAGGTGATATTTAAGCAGAGATGGAGCTGATCTTATAAAAAGTCAAGGGTGAGTATTAAAGCTAACAGTGTGTGAAAAGCTCCAAGGCAGGAATTAGCTTGTCTGTCTGCATACTCATGGACAAAGGGGACTGTACCATGAGTGAGATAGAAAAAGTGAGCATGGGTCCAATGGTACAAGTCCTTGTAGTTCATTTCAGAGTTTTGTGTTCTGTTCCATGTGAGATGAAAGTCATTGACAGTAAGGATTTCTGTATGAGGAGACATATTTTAGGTTCTGAAAGAAAGCTGGTGTGATTGAAGTATAAAGAGCAAGGGAAAATGTGAAGCAAGGCGAGGTGCTGATGGGGCAAGATTAGGCCAGGTGCATTAAATATTTTGACTTTCAGCCCTGGCTGGTGTGGCTCAGTGGATTGAGTGCCCGCCTGTGAACCAAAGGGTTGCCAGTTTGATTCCCAGTCAGGGCACATGCCTGGGTTGCAGGCCAGGTCCTCAGGAAGGGGTGTGCAAGAGGCAACCACACATTGATGTTTCTCTCTCTCACTTCTCCCTCGCTTCTCCTCTCTCTAAAAATAAATAAATAAAATCTCTAAAAAATATTTTGACTTCTACAGCAGGAGCCCCAGGAAACCACAGAAGTGTTTTAAATAATGATGTGACCAGATTTGTTATGGCAAAGGGAAGGGACTGAGGTAGACACAGAGAGAACAAAAGAAGACCAGTGAGAAGGTTGTTTCAGGGATTCATGCAAGAGATAACATAATGGTTTGAACTAGGGTCATGGAAAAGAGTGGACACTTTTAAGGTCATTTAACAAGTTTTTTTTTTTAATTTACTTATTTTACTACTTTTTCTTTTGTAGTAAGCACTTAATATCTACTCTCTAGCAAATTTTTAAGTGTAGAGTACAGTGTTGATAGCTATATATTCTGTGTTGCACTTAATATATCGCTAGAACTTGTCCATTCTGCATAATTGAAACTTTGTACCTTTTGGCCAACACCTGTGCATTCCTCCCACCGCCAGCCCCTTGTGACTACCATTCTGCTCTCTTGTTCTATGGATTTGACTATTTTAGATTCCTCACATAAATGGGATCATACAGGATTTGTCTGTCTTCGATTGGGTGGTGAGGGAAAGGGCTGAATCAAGGATGATGCCAAGGTTTCTTTACAGAGGTAGGGGGAGGGTATTGCCACTTTTGAAAATGTGGAAGATTGGGGAGCAATTTGAAGAGGAGGAAGGAGTGATAAGAGACCAACTTTGGACATGTTAAATTTGAGGCAGCTCTTACATAATTCCTGGGCATCCACACAAAGGTGGCACGTAGGCAGCTGTATCTGTAAGAACGGAACTCAGAGAAGAAGTCTGGGCTGGAGATATAAATTGTGGAATAAAAATCAAACAGATGGAAATGAACCACGCCAACGGGAATGAATGAGGTCAACTAGGGAGAGAGTATAGAGAGAAAGAAGAAAACTGGGAGGGTAGACCAGAAGAACCCCATTATTTACAGGATAGATATAGAAAGATCCATCAAGGAAGAATAGGTAGAGAGATGAGGAGAAAATCAGGACAAGGTGGTATTCCAGAACCTAATAGAAAACATTGTTTTATGGGGTCTCCCCCAACAGTAGCAGAGTTAGAGGCTGCTGAGAAACTGGGACTAAAACGAGAAGCATGACTTATTAGAAATGACAACACTGAGGTAGATAATGACCAGTGAAGAGGTGGCTGGGCAGAAGCCGTTCTGGAGTGGACTGAGCTGGGAGAGAAGGAAGAGGACGCAGATCAGCACTTAAAATCCCATTTGATTCTGTTACTTCTTAGTGAGAGACTATAGATGGCTTTCTACTTGCTGCCTGCCCATGAAACCCACATTCCCTAGCCTCATTTTCCACTTGCCTTCCACAAAAATAATCCATGCTGGTCAAACTGACTTAATCTTATTATTTTCTTTCCTTTCTACTTCTGCCCACATAAATTCTTACCCTAGGAATTCCCTGCTGACTTCTGTAGGACTCAGTTCCCACATGGAGTCTGTCATGATTGCCCTGATCTTTTCATCCTCTGGATTTTTACAGCACATTCTGTCACCCCTGTTGTGACATTTATAAAATATTGCTTTTATTTATATTTCATGTCTGATCTTGACTGAAGGGTTGGATTATAATAGACGTTCCATTTAGCATTTTCCTAACACAAAATGTTACACACATTAGCACACAGTATTAATTGTCGAAGAGTGGAGACATGCTCCATTCACTAAGTCCTAATTTCGGGGTCGGCGTCAAGGAGAACAGCCTTACACATCACACCTCCCAGATTCTGCCCCAAGGAAAAATGCAGGAAAAGTGATGAGATCCTGATCCAGTGACTATGTTTCCTTCTGCTTTTAATAAACTTTTTTTTTAAACTTTAGATTTATAGAAAAATTGCCAAGATAGTAAAAGTTTTCATATGAGCCATATACAGTTTCCACCGTTATTAACATATTAGTATGGAACAGTTGTTATAATTAACCAATATCAATACATTATTATTATTATTACCTAATGTCTATACTTTATGTAGATTTGCTTAGTTTTGTTTTGTTTTTTCCTAATATCCTTTTCCTCTTCTGAGGTCCCATCCAGAATATTACATTATATTTCATCATCATGTCTCCTTAGTCTCCTCTTGACTGTGAAAGTTGCTCCACTTTTCTTGTTGTTGATGACATTGGCAGTTTTGAGGTATATTGGTCAAGTATATTGTAGAGTGACCCTAGGGGGTTGCCTGGTGTTTTTCTCATGATGAGACTGGAGTTACGGGTTTGGGGAAGAAGACTACAGAGGCAAAATGCCACCATTCTCACCACATCATATCAAATGGGCACACTATCCACATGGTTTGTGACTGCCGATGTTGATCTCGACCACGTGGTGTTTGCACATTTCTCCACTAGAGAGTTGTTCTCTTCCCCCTTTCTATATTGTACTCTTTGGAAAGAAGTCACAATGTGTGGCCACACTTCCGGAGTGGAGACTTATGTCCACCTACTTGAGGGCAGTGTATCTAATACAAAACTTCTTTGGAATGCTTTTGCATGGGAGGCTTATCTCTTATTCCCCATTTAATTAGTTATTTACCCATTTATTTATGTCAGGATGGACTCATGGATATTTATTTTGTACTTTGGATTATAATCCAATATGACTTTATTTTGTTGCTTAAACTGTTCCAACTTTGGCCACTGGGAGCTCTTTTAGTTGTCTCCTACGTCCTTTGACACCTCCATGTTTATATTTCTTTTAGTTCACTTTCTTGTTTTATTTTGAGTAGTTTCTTGCTCAGAATGTTCCATGTGCATTATGTGTAATTTGTGCTCCAGTCCTAGAATCAGCCATTTCTCCAAGGCTGGGGTCCCCAATTGGAACCCAGCCACACAGCAGAAGGTGAGCGATAGGTGAGCAAGATATTTACAGCTTCTCCCCACGGCTGGCATTACCACCTGAGTTCCGCCTCCCGTCAGATCAGCCCAGCATTAACTCCTCATTGGAGCACGAACCTTGCTGTGAACGGTGCTTGGGAGGGATCTAGGTTGCACGCTCCTTATGAGACTCTACTGCCTGATGATCTGAGATGGAGCTGAGGCAGTGAGGCCAGCACTGGTGAACAGCTGCAAATACAGATGATCATTAGCAGAGAGGTTTGACTGCACAGAGATCATAATAAATCAGTTTTTTGCAGACTCATATCAAAACCCTATCAGTAAGTGGCAAGTGAACAAGCTGCATCTGGTGGCAGACTATAAAGCCATCCCCACCCCTCTCCAATCCATGGAAAAATTATCTTCCGTGAAACCAGTCCCTGGCACCAAAAAAAGCTGGAGACTGCTGCTCTAAGGATCCCTGGTTCCATTTTTTAGAGAATGGGATTAGAAACCAAGATTGGGGCACTATGTGTGCTCATGGCTATGTCGTCATTGCATCTAGGCCCTCTCAGCTGACACCAAGGAAATACATGTGGATATTGTTAACCCATGCATGTGTGCATATCTCTAAATATTTCTATAGGTAACTATCCACATTGCTACTAAGCTTATGTAAATTCATACCGATGTCTCCAGCTCTAATCCATTACCTTCTCCCCTTGTTTACTTGCAAACTTCCACTCCTGCAGTGAGACCCTTGGCTCTCTCACCTTAGGCCTTCTCTTCACCTAAGTGTTCAATTTCGCATGTACGGTGGCTTCAGAATTTCAACCTATGCTTATACTCCTTTGGGAAACAACCACATCAACTAGCATACCGTGCTCACGTACAGGTCCTTTTGCCTTTAGTCTTAGGGATTCCATTCATTTCTACAATTATTTAGGTCAGAATCTTCTCACCCCATTCCTTTTGATGGGGTTGTTTTATGTGTTTGAACACACTTAAATTATTTTTGTCACATTCTGAATTCTATCTGGGATCCCCTGAACTCATAAGTGATGTTTACAATTTGCGTAAATTAGGGTTCACTCCTTGTGTTGTGAAGTTCTAGGGTTCTGACCAATGTAGTGCCATGCACCCATCAGTACAGTATCATGCATCACCCTAAAATTTGACCACCCTAGAATTTCCTCTGTGCTTCAACTTCCCCACCTCAACCCCTGGGCTTTTCCAAAGTGCCCTGTACACAGAGTCAAACAGAATGTAGCCTTTTCACAATAGCTTTTTTCCATTCACAATATGTACTTAAGATTCATCCATATATTTGCATGGTAACTTGATAGCTCACTTTTTTTAATCACTGAGTGGTATTCCAATATAAAGATGTACCACAGGTTGTTTTTCTATTCACCTACTGAAGGACATCTTGGTTACTTCCAATTTTTACCAATTATAAATAATGCTGGTATAAACATTCACATGGCCATAAATTTTCAGATCAGTTGGATAAATACCTATAAGCATGATTGCTGGCTCATAAGCTAAGACTATGTTTAGCTTTGTAAGAAACCACCAAAGGCTTTTCCAAAATGATTGTACCATTTTGCGTTCCCACCAGTGATCATTGAGTTCCTGTTGCTTCACATCCTCACCAGCCATTGGAAATTGATGCAGACTCCTCCAAGGGGTCCGTGTGTTGTGGATGTTTATGCTGTGGCTGCAACGAATGACAAACAAATTCACACGGACTAAAGAAATCCGGTGGAGAAAAAGGGACCGCACAGTCACTCTCAGTGAGAGAAAGGGCCCTGACCTCTGCCTGGACAGGCTTTTATTGATATTCTAGGTACATTACATCACGGATGGCCATCATTTACTATGCATAGGTTCCCTTTAGGTGCTTACCCTTTATAGATAACAAAGGAAAGAATGTTGCCAATTACTTCAAAGAGAAAGGACATTTGCAAATGTAAAGGGGAAAAGTGGTTGAACTGGTTACACTCCATCCTTGGGAGATTTAGCACAGATCCCAGTAAACCTCTGCTGCCTCGATTCTAGGTAAGGGAGTTTTTAGCAAGAGCAAGCCTCAAAGCAGCCTAGGTACAATGCAGGCCTGATTCCCCACAGGAGAACTGATCTATGGGTTTGGCTTCCTGTGTGCCAAACACACAACTGTCTGTTTTCAGACAGAGCTGGGCTCCATTCAGCATTCCACACGGATGGGTTCCCTATAGGAAATGTCAGTTGTTTGGATTTTAGTCATTCTAAAACATGTGTAGTGGTATCTTATGTTCTTTAATTGGCATTTCCAAAAGGACAAATGATATTGGACATCTTTTCATATACGTATTTCCCATGTAGAGATATTCTTTGATGAGGTGCCTATTCAGATCTTTTGTTCCTCATAATTAGGTTACTTGTTTTATTGATAAGTTTTGACAGTTTTTACATGTTTGGATACAAGTCCTTTATCAGATGAATTTACAAATATATTTTCCCAGCCCTGGCTGGTGGCTCAGTGGATTGAGTGCCAGCCTGTGAACCAAAGGGTCATCAGTTTGATTCCCAGTCAGGGCACATGCCTGGGTTGCGGGCCAGGTCCCCAGTAGGGGGCGTGCTAGAGGCAACCACACATTGATGTTTCTCTCCCTCTCTTTCTCCTTTCTTTCACCTCTCTCTTAAAATAAAAATGCATAAAATCTTTTAAAAAAACAAATATATTTTCCCAATCCTTGGTTTGTCTTTGTGTTCTCTTTACACTGTCTTTCTTAAACAAGAAGTTTCTCATTCTAATCAAGTTTAAATTATTCATTTTTTTCTTTCACAGATTGATTTTCAAGCTATACATTAGGAAAAAAAAAGCAAACTCCTCATCACCAAGTCCAAAGTCATATAAATTTTCTATGTTTTCTTCCAGAAGTGTTGTAGTTTTATATCTGAGTTGATTTTTTGGAAAGTATAGGACTGGGTCTAGGTTCATTTATGAGTATTTGGATATCCAATTGTTCCAACACCATTTGTTG
>VMDR010020061.1:0-17843 GCA_007922815.1 Macrotus californicus
AAAAGAAAAAAAAAGACATATAGGTCAATAGAACAGAATAGAGAGCCCAGAAATAAACCTTTGCCTATATGGTTAATTAACATGTGACAAAAAAGGCAAGAAATACAATGAAGGAAAGACAGTCTTTCAATAAGTGGTGTTGGAAAATTGGGTAGATACCTGGCCAAAAAAACTAGATCACTTTTTTATACCATATACAAGATAAACTCAAAATGGATTGGAGACAAATGTAAGACCTCAAACCATGTAACTCCTAGGTGAAAATATAGGCAATAAACTCTCTACCATTTCTCTTAGTAGTATTTTTTTTTCTAATATAGACCCTTAGACAAGGAAAGCAAAAGAAAAAATAAGCAAATTAGACTACTAACTAAGTAAAAAGTTTTTCACAGCAAAGGAAACAATCAACAAAAAAGAAAAGACAACCCACTGAATGGGGAAAGATCTTCACTAATGACACATCTGATAAGGGGTTAATATTCAAAATTTATAAAGAACTCATACAACTCAACATCAAAAAAAAAAGATAAAAATCCCATACAATTTCATTAAAAAATAGACAGAAGACCTGAATAGACACTTCTCCTAAGAGAACTTACAGATAGCCAATAGACGTATAAAAAGATGCTCAATTTGCCTCAGAGAAATATACATTAAAAGCACACTGAGATGTCCTCTCACACCTGTCTGAATGACTCTTACCAATAAATCAACAAACAACCAGTGTTGGTGAGGATATGGGGAAAAGGGACCCTCATGCACTGTTGGTGGGATGGCAAATTGGTGCAGTCACTATGGAGAACAGTGTGGAGGTTCCTCAAAAAGTGAAAAATAGAACTACTTTGTGACCCACCAATATCACTTCTGAAAGAAATCCAAAACACTAATCAAAAGATAGATGCACCTTTATGTTTATTGCAGTGGTTTGTTTTGTTTGTTTGTTTTTTTACAATAACTAAGATATGGAAGCAACCCAAGTATCTATCAATAGATGAGTGGACAAAAATGTGGTGGTATATATATATGTATGTATGTATATATATATGTATACACACACACACACACACACACACACACACATATACACAATGAAATATTATGTGGCCATAGAAAAGAATGAAATCTTGCCATTTTCAACAATAAGAATGGACCTAGAAGGTATTAGGCTAAGTGAAATAAGACAGTCAGAGAATGATAAATATATGATTTCACTTATATGTGGAATTTAAAGAAAGAACAATTTAAATGAATACATAAAACAACAGTACAGAAATATAGTCAATAATATTGTAATAACTATGTATGGTGCCAGATGCATTCTGGAAATATCGGGGGGACACTTTGCACAGTATATGATTGTCTGACCATTATGCTGTAAACCTGAAACTAATATAAAATTATGTTGAATATCAACTGTAACTGAAAAAAAAAAAGAAGTCTGACTAACCTGTTGAGAGAGACAGAGACCTCACAGAAAAAGGGGCCTAGTTTTTATGAAAGACTCAGAAGAAAGAAGGAAAGGCCTACCCATTCCCCAGTGATTCTAGCCACTCCTGCTCAGGTGCCAGACATGGGAGTGGTGCCTTCATAATCACTTGAACCCTAGTGAAGCTCGCTGATGGATGCAGCCATGTGATTGACCCTGGAAGATACCACATGGAGGAAAGCATTGACCCAGTAGACTCACAGAATGGTAAGGAACAATAAAATTACTATTGTCTTAAGCAACTAAGTTTTGGAGTGTTCTGTTTTGCAGCAGTAATATCTGAAAGACATTAGAATTTTGTCCAAGGTCATATAAGTTGCAAGTGGCAGAGCCAGGACTCAAGGCTAGGCCTTTCTGACGTCACTGCCGTGCTCTGGTCAGCAGCATGGCCCCAAAAGAAGGAGCTTCCTGACCGAAGATTATACATGATTAAAGATAAAGAAATTATTAGCAGAGGTCTACTAAACCGCAGTATATGAGAGCTGAGGGAAGAATGAGGAAGAGAAGAAGAAACACACTAAGAGTAGAAATAAGCTTCTAAAAGCTAGAAAAAAAACCTTTTATTCATCAAGTATTTATCCAGCATCTACAATGCTGGAGGCAATTTTCTAGTTGCTCTGAGGGATTCAACAGTGAATGCATTTGCTCTTAAGAAGATATCAACTTAATTAAGGAGGAGAGTGAATAAAAACAACACTATAACATGTAATCTAGTGCAGCCACTGATGAAAAAAGTTTGGGCAGATCCTTGAAAAGTTAAAAATAGAATTACCACATATATGATGCAGTCACCTCTACTTCGAGGAAAAGAATTGCTCAGGCAGATATTTGTACGCCAATGCTCATTGCAGCATATTCACAATCGTCAAAAAGTAGATGTAACCCAAGTGTCCACTGGCAGATAAATGGATAAATAAAACGTGTTATACACATACAGTGGAACACTGGCCTTAAAAAGGAAGGTAATTCTGACACATGGTACAGCGTGGATGCACCTTGAAAACACTATGCTCAGTGAAATAAGCTGGTTACAGAAGAACAATACTCGTATGATCCCGCTTATATGAGGTACCTAGAATAGTCAAACTCATAGAGACCAAACGTAGAATGGGGACTGCCAGGGGCTGGGGAGAGAAAGGAACCCAGAGTTGGTGTTTAAGGGGTACAGGGTAATAGCTTGGGAATAGGAAAAAAAGCCCAGAGATGAACAATGATGGTTGTTGCACAACAATGTGAACAAAATTAATACCAAGAACTGTACACTTAAAAATGGTTAAAGTGGTGATTTTATGCCACATATATTTTACCACAATAAAAAAAGAAGTGATTTATTTGTTGTTAAAAATATTAACGCTAGACCCCACTGGTGTGGCTCAGTGGATTGAGTGCCAGCCTGTGAACCAAAAGGGAGCTGGTCCAATTCTCAGCCAGGGCACAATGACCGGGTTGTGGTCAGGTCCCCAGTTGGAGGGTGCATGAGAGGCAACCAATCAATGTTTCTTTCACACATGGATGTTTCTCTCCCTCTTTTTCTCCCGACATTCCTAAAATCTTTAAAAAAAAATTAATACTGTATAGCCCTGGCTGGTGTGGCTCAGTGGAGTGAGTGACGGACTGAGAACCAAAGGGTTGCCAGTTCGATTCCCAGTCAGGGCACACGCCTGGGTTACGGGGCAGGTCCCCAGGGAGAGGCACGAGAGAGGCAACCATTGATGTTTCTCTCCCTCTCTTTCTACCTCCTTTCTCCTCTCTAAAAATAAATAAAATCTTTTAAAAAATTAACACTGTACAAAGCAGAGAATGGTGAGGAAAATAAATCTAGGCAGTGGTGGAGGGGACAGTAATGAGGGCTCATTATAGGCCAAGCACTGGCATTCTTTGTATCATCCAGTCTCCCCAGGAACCTGGGGAGGTAAGTAGTATCAGCTCATGTGATACCAGGAAGTATGGATTTCATTGCAATATGACATAAATGTGCTTTGTCACAAAGTTACAAAGTGGTTCAAAAGTTAGGTGTGGCAGATCCAGGATGAGTATTTAAGGAAATGAAGAGATGATAAGGTGACACTTGTTTTCAAAAATATTTAAAAATTAATTCCATAAAGGGAAATAGTGCCACTGCACCAGATCTCTTTTAAAATTTTATTATTAGGTTTTCCCACTGCCACCATCGCAGGTCCCTGTAGCTTGGGATGCCCAAGAGGAAGTCCAACTCCACTAAGGGGGTGTTGCAGGAGGAGCTCATGAGGAAATCGGTGAGGTTATCAGCTAAACCTGCTCCTTCAAAAGTGAAAACAAAGCCAAAAAAGACATCAGGAAAGGATAAATCTGCAGACAAAAAAGTGCAAACAAAGGGAACAAGGAAGCAAAGTGGCTGAAGTGGCTAACCAGGAAACTAAAGAGGATCTACCTGCAGAAAACTAAGAAACTAAAAACAAGGAGGGTCCAGACTCAGATAAAGCAGGAGAGCAAGAAGCCAAGTCTGATTAGTATCATAAACCGTATAATACCAGGTGTCCCTGTCTCCCTTCTTGTACAATCCAGAGGACGATTTTTTTAACAACTACTCTGTAAATGCAAGCTTTTTTTTTTTAAAAGCCCTAGAAACATTTTTAAGAAGGAGGGAATTCTATCGTATCCCATTTTTTAAGTGCAAATTTTTTTTTTTTTGAGAGGTAAAAATCATTTTGCAGTTGTTTACTTTTGGGTACAACCAGAAAATAGTGGAATATTGAGTATGGGAGGCTTTCACTGTGCTGGGTTTAGCTTAGCGTCCCACACATGGGACTAGTTTCTATTTCCTATAGTACAAAGCATACTAAATGGCAATTTGGAGTCGGTCATGCATGTAATGTGTCTTGAACATTTTAAATTACTTCTATTCCCCTGTTTTCCGTAGACTTGTTTTCTGGACCTTGGCTCTCCCTGTCAGAATTTTGTGTACTCTGTAACATTTTCGGTGTGGTAGTCCAGTTTTCCTGGTTACTTTTTTCAATGTGCTGTAGAAGATTGAAAATTTGATTATATAGCGTATATGATATTAATTGTAAACCAGTGGGACTTTGATATAACAATGTATCAACATTTGAAGATATTGATACTTGATACTCTATGAAGGAAAATTCCCATTCACATTTTAAGTTGGAAAGTCACTGGAATAACTGTTTAGAAAAGAATCACAACTACGTGATTCACTATGTGAATTTTTAGGATTTTGTTTTTTACTTTAAGAATTGTATACAGCCCTGACCAGTGTGGTTCTACTCATTGGGCGTCGTCCTGCAAAGCAAAAGATTGCAGGTTCAATTCCTGGGCAGGGCACATGCCTGGGGTGCAGGTTCTGTTCCCAGAAGGACGGGGTGCGTATGAGAGGCAACCAATCGATGCTTCTCTCTTACATCGATGTTTCTCTCCCTCTCTTTCTCCCTCCCTTCCCCTCTCCCTAAAAATAAATAAAATCTTTTAAAAAAGAGAATTGTGTACAAATTGAAATGTCTGTGTACTTATCCTCAAAACAACAAGTAAAATCACAATTATAAAAAAATTTTTTTTCTTATTATAAAAATAGTAAACAATTATGCAGAACATTTAAAAATGTAGTCTGCAAGGAAGAAAATAAAAGCATGCATGATTTCAACCATGGGGATACAATGTTAATGGCATTATTCTTTTAGTCTTTTTTTCTCTGCACATGTAGATATCCCCCCAAATTGAAAACACATACCATGTATATTTTTATAGCCAAAGTTTTAAACCTGAATATATGAGGAAAACATTTCCTATATCACTACATATGCTTTAAAACTTTATTTGTAACGATTTGACATCACATAGACAGGGTCAAATTTTATCAAACCTCTTATTTAACACTGCAGTGACCCCCATATATGTAGCGCTTTGACCACCTATGGGATTATTTCCTTAGAATTGATTCCTAGAATTATATCAAATGTTTTAATACCACTGTCAGAGACGGGGGAAAAAATTTGTTCAGAGGAATCCTAGTTATTTTCTATAAAGATGTTCTCAAAAATTATCTGTGCTGCTTTTCACTTCTGGTGTTCAGATAAATTTATGCATGTTTTATTTATAGTTCAGCTGCATAAGTAATTTTTGTTTGGTGCAGACCAGTAAAACAGTATGTATTGTTTTATCTCAGGCACCTCTCACCGTTTGGCCTGCAGCACTATGGTAGTCAACAAGTATTTGTTGAATGAATGTCTATTGAATGAAATCCTTCATAAATTAAGATACTTTCAGTGTGAACATGAGGACCTAAAGCTGAAAATATGAAATTATACTGTGCTTTCACTTCAGTGTGTGATTCCCAGGCCCAGATGGATTTGTGCATGTTTTATGGGAAAGGCGCAGCTCTGCAATTTTTACAGCCTGGGGGAGCGTTTCAGTGCAGTTCCAGCAAATCTCCTGGTGCAGGGTCTGACAAAGCAATTGCTCTCTGAGCGGCCAAAGTGCCAAGCTTCTCTGGCGAGCAGCGTGGGTGGCCTCAGTTCTTGCACTTCCTCCAGTGTGCGCATACAGCCTACGTTACTCTTGTCTGTTTTGTGTCACCAAAACCCCGGGGGATGGCAAGAAATCTGCCCAGAAGTGTAAAACCGCTCTTTGACTGAAAGAACTTTCAGAATGAGAATGTACAACGAAATGACTGGAGAGCCCAGAAAAGATACCCCGAAATGCCAAATTATGAAACAAAAGTGTCCTCTGAGATTTGGCCTCCTAAATCCTTTCCTTCCCTCCTCCACAGAGGACTCTGTTTTCTACAAGGCGCTGCCTTTATAGAACCTCACCCCAGATACCCTTCCCTCCCCTCGGTTTGCAAAGCTCACCTCCAGGAGGACAGTTTCTGTCCTATAGGTGGACAGGAAAGTGTGACCAAGAAGCACAGTGTGGTACAGAGGAGACAAAAGGAATGGTGGGAAGAGGGAAGGGGGGATCAAAGGAACCTGAGGCTTAGTTTTGAGTTTTTTAAGTGACCTTGGTCAAGTCACTGAACTCATGCACTCAATGAACATTTGAGTGCTTACTACTTACTAGATCCGCACTGCCCGAGAGAAATATAAGCCACACATGTAATTTAAAATTTTCTAGCAGTGACTTTGAAAAAGTAAAAAGAAAGAGGTGACATTAACTTTAATATATTTCATTTAACCGAATATCTTCCAAATATTACCATTGCCTTATGTACCCAGTATAAAAAATTATTTGAGATGCTTTTTACATTCTTTTCCCATGCTAAGCCTTCGAAACCCAGTACACAGTATTTTACACTTACATGATAGCACATCTCAATTCAGATGCAAGATTTCATCTATAGTCAATCTATATTTAGATTTCATAAAATTTATAGTTGGAAAAGTAGATTAATGTACCTCAATTGTTTCAAGCATACTTAAAAGTTTTCCAATAACTGAATTAGATTTTAAATTTTTAAATTAACTAAAATTTAATACAATTAAAAATTTAGGTCCTCAGTCTTTTTAGCCACATTTCAAATGCTCAGTAACCTTACACATGACCAGTAGCTACTATATTGGACTGCACAGCTCTAGGGTGCAGGAGGCAGATTTGCTTAAGGCGTGACCTCTGCCCCCTAGGTTTAAGTCTAGTAGGGAAGCAATTTTCAACCAGCATGCCATAAGATTTTTTTTTTAAGATTTTATTTATTTTTAACAAGAGGGGAAGAGGGAGAGAAACATCGACGTGAGAGAGAAACATCTATCACTTGCCTCTCATATATGCCCCGTCCGGGGAACGAACCCACAACCTAGGCACGTGCCCTGACTGGGAATCAAACCAGTGATCTTGCAGTTTGTAGGTCAATGTCCAACCAACTGATTCACACCAGTCAGGGAGAAGAATTTTTAAAATAGGCACTGACTTCTTTTTTTTCTTAGATTGTCAAATTAAAAAAATGACAACAGCCAATACAACGAGAGCGATCTGGTGTGAATGAATCAAAATGATACCTATTTTGTTGTCATATCGGCAAAAAATATATTTTTGGTGTGCTGCAGAATTAATTTTAGTAATTAGTTTATGCGTGCCATGAGATGAGAAAGTTGAAAATCGCTACTGTAGAAAATTCAGGAAAAAACCCAACAACTAACAATTACAGTACAAGAAGCCCTGTTATCTAAAAGCAGGTATCTGGAGATTGGTTTGCTCATTTTTAGCCAGTCTAGATAAGAAGGGGAGCTGTAAAAAAATGGTAACTAACTTTAACAGTTTTTAAACTGAATTTTATTGGGTATGGCCAAGGCATTGTCTTACCTCTCCTGCATAAATCAGACCCATTATGCAGGAACAATAATTTTTAAGAAGTGGGGAAAAATTAAGAGTTGTAAATGAAGGCCAGGGTCAGGGGCTGGCTATAGCAAAGGAAAAAAGAGGCTGCAGCCCTTAAAGGAGCCGCATGGGCAGGGACGCTTAACACTGGTGAATGTGGCAGAGATTGTTCACTGTGCCTTCACCCCGCATACCCACTCCCTTCTCTGCCAAAGAGAACTCTGGTTTTATTCAGGTGAGTAGAGATCCTTTATCTCCTGAAAGCTGGGTGTCTACCCCAGCCCAAGGGGATGAAGCATGAGTGGCTTAAGTCTTTGCCAGTAATTGGCTAGACCTGGGCATATAATTCAATTCTGGCTAATGAGATTTCAAGGAAAATCTGCTGGAGAGTCCCTGTCAAAGACTTTCTTGTTAGATGGAAAGACAGAGTCACAGAAGGAGGACATCTTTGGCTCCTGCCCCTTTCATTGTGCTTGGAATGCAGTTCTGTGGAAGCTGCAGCCGCCATCCTTGTGATGGGTGGGGAAATTAGCCTAAAGGCACATAAAAAACGTTCCACTTAAGGTGGCAGAGTGAAAGAAGTAGCTTGGGCAGCTATTCGTGATATAAGTGGGCAGCTACAGCAACTGTGGTCTTCTTGTTTTGTGAGATAATTAAACATCTTTATTGATGAACCCCCAGAGAGGCATCCTGGAGGTATCATTGGAGGCCAAATGCATCTGGAACCTATATCCTTGTTCTCCAGGTCCCAGAACATACCTTCCTGATGTGTACCATGATAAAGCACCTGAAACACAGGACACCTGTGCCGTTACCCCAACAACCAGAAACCAGATGTTTGTCAAGGTTTTGGTGTGCTTTGTCGATTTTAGCTTGAGACAACTCTTCTAGTTTTTCACCTATAATGAGAGCTCAGTAAATTTTCACGAAGCATGAGGCATCCTCTCCCTCTCTCGCACTCCTTTTTCTTTTTTTTTTTTTTTGTCTTACCTGTGCATCGGGTCCCTTTGAGGCTCACCTTCCCCATAAACTCTTGTGATTCCCTCCAGCCCCCAGGGTGCTTCCTCATGAAGACACATAGTACTTATTAAATCAATACTTAATCATATTCTGTTACAGCACCTTTTTTTTGTTTGTTTGCTTCTTTCTCCCAACCTAACTCCATGTGTCTAGCTATCTTGAGGGCATGCACAAAATGTTCCACTTCTTTCTATCTCGCATGGCATCTAGCATGAGGCAGGCACTTGGCTGATGTTCAAAAATGCCTGTAAAATAGGTCTGTGAAAGAGTGAGAGTAAGGCCAGATAGCCTCACTCTTCTGGTCATGGAGTAGTATTCACCTTAAAGAGGTTAAGCCGCCTCTCAGTGGTCTAGATTATTATTACTACGTTTTACACAGATCTGATTCTTACGCAGATTCTCACGTTCAGCTCTAACATTTGGCTTGATATTCATCCCTATTTCTTAGGACTTTTACAAATGTTGGACTTATGATATTCTTAATCACTTGACTGATACTCTCATTTTCCCCTGTAAATATATATATTTTTCTTTTTTTTTACTCATATTGCAAAGAACTTATTCTAAACCTCTCTCCATTTCTTTCTTGAATATTCTCCCATCTCCCACTTCTACCACCCAGGGACAAGCATCCTTCAAATACTCCTTGCGAACTATGTTCTACCATGGCCCACCGGCTCCCATCTCCCAAACTCAACATCTTCTGAAGGCCTGGACAGAGAGGGAAAGCCTGATTGTAGCACCTGGAGTTAGCTCAAGATGGGGCCGAAACTAGTGTGGGGTGTTCTGCCTGGGGCGGCCAAGAATGGAAAGAGCCTAAATCCCCAGGGAGTGCTGGCAGTACAAACACAGAAAGGAGAGGGCCAACACCAGTTTCCAGAAGCAAACAGAAGGGTCAAAGGTCAGCAGCTCTGCAGAAGCTGGAATGAAGTGGAAGTGTGCTGGAAATGAAGCAAGGAGAGTCATGGGTAATTTCTAAGAAGAGCCCTGGAGTGGCCTCATTCCCACTGTCAGTCAGAAACCACATGACACATGAGAGTGTTGCCCTGGCACTCATGCGACAAGAAACAAGAGGACACTTCCTTTTACACATTTTTCTTGTCCCAGCCCCACAGGATTTATAGTTAACTTTGTCTGGCTATTTTATTAAAGTTAATTTCCTCCATATCATCTGAGGATTGGGTTGTCCCAGAGTCAGCTGGCCAGTTGCCAGGCTGCCTGCTTATTTGCAGCTGCAATTGAGGGACACTGTCACTTTGGACACTTCCAAGGGCTCTCGTAGCATAGTGGCTTCCCCAGGCTGCCTGACTTCTGGAGCTCTTCTACCCCTCCTGTCCTCAATTAGAAGTAGGTAAGGAGGGAAAAAAGAAAGACAATAAGATGTGGAAGCAAAATGCTAGTAGTGTGAGAGGCTGCTTCGAAAAACAAACAGATCTATATCTAGTCCTAGAACAGCAGCAGTGTCCACAGGGCAGCCAAAAAACCCAGTGGAGCAAGTAAAAGATAACAGACAGCAAGCAGCAGGCAGCAGCTGACAGATCTTTTCAGAGCAGGCAGGAGGTCGTCTGAGCAGTTATGCAGGGATGGAGCTGAGACCGCAGAGCAGTGAAAAGAGCTGGAACAATGTCAACAAAGACTTAGGGGAACATGGGCATCCCAGGGAAATAGGAGCAAAGCTTCTGTTGGTCGTAAGATACCAGATAAAGAAAGTTCCAGATCACAAGCACAGATTAGGTCATCAGCCCTGACCAGTTGGCTCAGTTGGTTAGAGTGTTATCCCGTGCACCAAAACATTCTGGGTTCAACCCCCGGTCAGAGCACATACCTAGGTGCAATCCAATCCCCGGTCAAGGGCATGTTTCTCTCCCTGTCTCTCTACAATCAATAAAGATATACTTGGGGGAGGATTTAAAAAAAAAGATAGATCGGGTCATCAAGGAGGAAGGGAAGAGGAGGAAGGAAGGAGGGTGGAAATGGATTTTTCAGTACAATTGCTTAGAAATTTTCTGATTTTTTTCTTACAAAGATATGCTCACAAGTGAGGTCACTGGGGATGTTGTCACTGCAGCCCAGAGCTGCCAGGGTAAAGTAGAAAGGGTAAGGATTTCTAGAAGTGCAAAGTGGCTGCCTTGACTTGTTGTCATTGGCAGGACTCCCTGAGGTCTTCAATATCTGTCACTGGTGGCCCTGGATTGAGCTGCAGGCTGCAGCCGTGAAGCTATGAGGCAGGCACAAAGGGAGAATTCTGGTTCCTGGATGCAACCAGCAAGACCTTGATTAGGTAAGTTTTCCTGGGCTAGAAAGACAGTGTAGAGAGAGAGAGAGACGGCTCTCAGCAAGGGCAGGTTCAGAAGGACAGTGCAATTGATTTGCTGGGATAAGATAATGGTGACTATGTTTGCCACGATGCTTTTTATTTGTACCAGGAAACCTCTGTGAGTCCATGGGTTTGTTTAGGCATGCGATGCTCAGCACTTTGGCATTTAGCCTCCCTCCCCTCCCTTGACCTTCTGCCACATCCTCTGGCCCATTTCCAAACCTGGATCATTTCCATGATCCATTTTCTCTGCCTTGCCCTGGAGCCCCAAAGCCCACCATGTGAACTGGGCAGCCACATGGCCACCTGAGTCCTTGCGAACGTCCTACTAGCCTTCTAATGATGTTTCATCCATTGCCCTGCACACTTGCCACAAACTTCCTTCACTCCCTGCCCTCATGTGAGCTTGATTTTAATAAAAAAGAATTCCTTCCATTTCACTCCTTCTCTTCACACACAGGCCACTGGGTCCTTTCTTTGTCTCTGTCCTTTGACCATTTGTCTTCCCATCATCTCCCAATTGCATTCCTCTCAACCCTGTTATGAATCTTCTCTTTCCTCAAGCTCCAACCTCACTTCCACCCCAGTTCCTTCTCTGGTCCGCAGATGACACCACCTTTACTTAAAAAATTGGGTCATCGACATCCTCTCTTTCAGAGTCCCGTGACTTTCCTTCTTATCCCCCTGTGGTTCCTGGCCATAATAAGCTCCTCCCCTGCACCCAGTGTCTTATCTGAGCCTGTCTCCTCCTGACCCCCACACTGTTACTCCGCTGACAATGCCTGCATTCCCCCTCGTTCCCCTTGACTCTCCTCTTTTGTATGAAAGGGAGGCTTTCTACACCAGCTGTGCTTCCAATCACCTGAAGAACCTGAAAAAAAGCATGGATATACCCAAAGGAATTGAAAACAGGGTCATGAAGAGATATGTGTGCACACATGTTCATAGGAGAGTTATTCACAATAGTCAAAAGGTAGAAGCTACCCACGTGTCTATATACAGACAAAATGACAAACAAACGTGATATATGCATGTGATGGAACACTACTCAACTTTAAAAAGGAAGGAGATCCTGACACATGCTACAACATAGAAGAACCTTGAAGACAGTGCGGTAAGTGAGATAACTCAGTCACAAAAGGACAAGCACTGTATGATTCTGCTGATAGGGGGTACTTAGAGCAGTGAAACTCATAGCAACAGAGTAGAGTGGGGGTGGCCAGGGGCAGCGGGAAGAGGGCAAGTGGGCCGTTGTTGTTTCATGAGTACCGAGTTTTAGTTTTGCAAGATGAGATGAGTTCCGGCGGACAGCGGTGATAGCGGCACGATGCGAATGTACTGAACGCCACAGAGATGTGCACTTAAAAATGGTTACAGTGGTCATTTTTATGTTATGTACCATTACACCACAATTTGCAAAAAATAAATATTAAGAAAGGAAAGATGCCCCTTCTCCACCCCAGGTCCCCTACACCAGAATCTCCAAAGTGGAGAATGCTTTCATCATTCCAACAGATAGTGCTCTGTGCCAGACACTGTGCAAGGGGATGGGGATACAGCATGCAGCGCACATACCCTCCTTACAGAGCACATGGTCTGGGAAGGGGAACTGGTGATTTCCATGCAGTTGCAGGGCGGGTAAATGCAAGGTTGTGTGGGAGCTGAGAGCAGTTTTCACACTGGGGTCACAGGGTGGAGGTGGGCAGCGTGGAAGGATTCGTGGAGGCAGAGCTGAGTTACCTCCACTTCCTCACAACCCTCCCCCCTTTTACTCACTTCTTGCAATTGGACTGTCTGCTCACTCTACTAAAATCTTTGATGAGTTTAAATGTCCCCTCCCCCAACTCCTCATGTATACACTCATCTTTTTGAAGGTTTATAGTGACTTCCTAGTTGCCGAACACTTCAGCATTTAACATGTGGTAGAGTTAATGCCATGGGTTTACCCAGCCTTGTTTTTTTTTCCCTCTTCCTGGGCACCCAGGAGCAGATCTTTTCTCCATCCCCCTCCCTGTTAGATTGAGGCCATGTGTCTGGGTTTCTGGCACATGGGGTGTGAGAAGAAGTGATGCAGACTACTCCTAAGTCAGACCTTTAAAAACCCTCCCACCCACATGCTCTGGCTCCCTCCTCCCCTTTCTTGGCATCCACAGCAACCTGCTTCATACGGACAAGCCACAGAGAAGGGCCTCCTGACCAGCACTGGTCTTACTGTGAGTGAAAAACAAAACTTTACTGGGTTAAACCAACTGAGAGTTTAGGGGTTTGCTGTTGCAGCTGCTGGCTTTAAATACCCCAATAGTTTTCTGTTTCTGTTTATTCATTCAATCAACACTTTTTTTTAGCACTGACTCTTATGCCTGGCATGTAGCTGTGAGTATTCTCACTACCCTTATTTTCTCGACGGAATCCAGCTGGGGACCATCCTCCTGAGATTTGTTCTCTCCACATTATGGTCACAGGGCTTTCTGCTGAGTTTCCTCCTAACACCATGGTGTTCTTCATTTTCCCCTCCTCACTTACACAATAAAGGTATTTCCAAGTATCTTGCCCTCGGTGTCTCTCCTGTCTGGCTGTGTGTCATTTCAAAGAGAAGGTAGTGGGCATAGATGGGCAGAGCCTTGTACCAGGATGCACATCTGATAGTTGTGAAAGGAGAGGGTAAGGAAGGAGGGTCAGCTCTGAGAAAGTATTGGTCAGGCAGAGCTCACGAGCAAAAGTACTTGTTGGAGGACTCCCAGGTTGGACAGGAACGACGGAGCTCTGGTACCTCTGCCATGCTCTGACAAGGCCAGAAGCAGCCCTGAAAGTGTCACCTTCACACTTCCAGGAATGCTGCAGTGGACCCTGGAGGGGCAGCAGCTGGAGGCTGCCCCTTCCTGCACTGCTCACAGCCGGTTCTCTCAAAGGGAGATCCCAGGTGCAAGACCCTGGCAGCCACAACCATCTACTCCCTCTGCCTCTTGCTTATACTATTTCTCCTCTGAGAAGCTCCCTGTTTCCAGTGTGTCCACTAACTCACGACATCCTGGAGGGTTAAGTGCGAGACTCAGACCACCTGGGAGAGCGTAGTTTGGATGCACGCCTCAATTCAACCCTGCCTTCTCTGTGAGGTCTTTCTCCCCCATCAGCCTCCTCTGTAGCACCTGTTCTCCCCCACTGCTGTCTCAGCACTTGTCAAATTCTTTTCTTATGAAACAGTTTATTTCCCCCAAAGGTTTGTGAGCATTACACATACTTAACTTTGCATTCCCATGACTTGATACTATATGAGACAGACAGTAGGTGCTCAATTGTTTGTTGGATGAATTACGAAGGGCTAACTATTGAGCTGATGAGGTAGAGTGTGGAACACTGAATGAATGAGCTGGGAGCAAAGGGGCTGTGTTTGAGCCCTGGCTCCAGCCTTGCTGGCTCTGGGAACTTGGGCACGTTACTTAACATCTTTGACCCTCATTGCCTTGTCTACAAACAAGGAAGTGATTTAATTAAGTGTCCGCTCTAGAGTAGGCATCTCACCTGTGATAATCAATGAGTGTGACCTATACTCCCTAATGACAAGGCTATTGTGAGCATCAGCAAAAACCTTGGATGTGAAAGCTGTAGCAAACTCTAAAGTTCTGCAAGAATGTAAGACATTATATTTTACCACCTTTGGGCACACACATCCCAAATCTTTATTTCTATCCTACCTATGTCTTGAGCTCCAGGCTGGTGCAGTAGACCGAAGACTCCCCTTGCTCACAACAAACGTGTCTTATATATATAGTTTTATATATGTAGTTCTCTCCTTAGCAGTCTGACCATCTTTGCTGGCCTTGTCTTGCACTGCTTTCCTGTAAGACAGACTTTTTGCAGGGTCAGAAAGGCCTACTTCTGGCCAAAGAGTGTGTTGTGCCCACTTCCACCAAAGTTAACTCTTTACTCTTAATTCCTACACCTATTGGTAGTAGTGCTGGTACCACTAATACCACTACTATTACTAACATCTCGTTGAAAGGCTGCTTGGGTTTGTATCCCTTGATTCTACCAAGTAGTAGTTGCGTGACCTTGGAAAAATTAATTCATCTTTCAATATTTTAGTTTCCTCATCTGTGAAACATAAGACTCCTCCAACCTCAGCATTATTGTGAAAACCAAGGGAAATGATCCAGGTCATCAACCTAGTGTTGTGACAGCACAATTCCCATAGTGACCGTAAGAAGGAGGTGTTAATATGGTCTCCATTTATAAATGAGAGAACAACTGTCTGCTCTTCGAATGTGGCACTTAACTAACGAGATATTTTCATGTGACAAGGTCAACTTCATTGAACTCTAATTATGCTGAAGTAGTATGATACCTATATTATTTATTTCTCACAATAATCCAAACCCCCATTTCTTATAAACAAGGTAACCCAGGCCCAGAAAAGTAAAGCAAGCTGCCCAAGGTCATAAATATAATTAGTTTCTTTAGACTTCAAATTTAGCTCCAAACTCTGCATGTTGATATTACCCCACATCATTTCCTTAATATGTATATATATGTCTTACCAACCAGATTGTAGGTGACCTGAGGGCAATGTCTGTCCGCACTTCTTGCTAAAGCCTGTCTCTCAAGCACTGTGATAAATATTCAATAAATACATTTTGATTGCTTGATTAGTTTATTCTACTTTTATTGAATGCCTACACCCTGACACAGACAGAAAGGTAAAGCACAAATTATATCTTAAGTAGGGAAAACTGTTATAGTATATCATACATTGTGTGTGTGTGTATATATGTGTGTGCATACACACACACAGTATAACCCATATGACAGTGTAGCACACAGAATGGAAGCACGACAAAAGGAGCAATCAACTGATCAATTCAGTACACATCAAAACACCATGTACAAATGCTCCAAACAGAAACTACCTAAAAACATTCTGTTTAGCACTGGCCTAGCTGGAACCATTAGATTAGCAAGCAAAACCCTCCACGGATAACAAAATACTGTAAACAAATCTCTAGCAATGTTTTTGACTGCAGATCCGGGACAAAGAGACTGCCAGGAAGACAGCTGTCTCCTCGGCTGCTTCTTACTCATACTGAGCCTTCTCCCCTCCAGACCACAGCCACGAGAGGACAGAACCCTCAGCCAACAGAGGCCCTGCGTGTAGCTGGTGTTGGAGGCAGGGGTGTTGTAAACCAGGTAGGAAGCATACACTCCCTGTCGGGATCCTCACTGCATACTCCAGACGGCCATTTCAAATGTTCTCCTCAAGTCCCCTCCCCCTCCCCACTTCTGCTGATGACCTTGACTCATACTTCATGGAGAAAATAGAAATTTTCAGAAGGAAATTGCTTCCTCTTCCCACCACTAAGTTTTATGCTGAACTGAATCTGTACCCATTTCCTTATTCCTTCTTGTTGCCACAAAGAAGGACACCTTCCCATGACCAAAGACCAGCCCCTCCTCCTGACTTCAGGAGCCATCCCCTCATGCCCTCCCAAGGACTCTGCTCCTCCTGAGCTCCCTTTTTCTTCCATATTATTCTTTCCCACTCTAGGGAGTCGTTCTCACTGGTATAATGTGTTCTAGCATCTCTCACACTGAAAAACAAACAAAAGCTTTGCCATCACATTCTTCCGTAGCCTCTTCCTTAAACTCCTAAGGTTATCTGCACATGTCCACATTTCTTTTCCCTTACTGACTTATGTCCCTCTATTTTTTTACATTTTAACTTGATATACAGAAGGAACTATTAAAAACGTCACCAATATTCTCATGCACATCTCTCACATTCCCTCTCTCTGCATCTCCTCCAAAGGTAACCACTATATGAATTTTTTTTTTACCATTCCCTTGCTTTTTTCTTAATCAGATATACTATCAAGCAATGTGCATACAATGAAATTCACACAATTTAAAAGTACAATTCAATACATTTTGCTAAATATATATTGTTATGTCACCGCCACCACAATCATAATCTACCATACTTGTTTACCTCAAAAAGTTCTCTCTTGCTCTTTTGCAGTCGATTTTCACCCCGCCCTCAGCCCCTAACAACCACTTATCTGTAATGATAATCTTGCCTTTCTGGAACTTTATATAAATGCAATCATACAGTATGTAGTCCTTTCTGTCTGACTTCTTGCAGTTAGCATAATTCTTCGGAGATTCATCCATGTTGTTACATTATGTGTGTGTGTGTCTGTGTGTGTATATATATATTTCATTCTTTATACTGAATAGCATTCAGCCTAAGAAATGAAATAGTACAATGATCATATCATTGTACAAATATACCACAATGTGTTTATCCATTTAGCAGCTGAGGAACATTTGGGTTATTTCCAGGTTTGGGCTATTATGACTAAGACTGCTTTGAATATTCAGGTACAGGTCTTTATGTAAATATATGTTTTCATTTCTCCTGGCTAAGTACCCAGAGATGGGGTTGCTGGGTTCTGTGTTTAACTCTCTAAGAAACAACCAAGCTTTTCCCAAAGTGGCTGCACCATTTTTTCATCACACCAGTAATGTATGAGACGTCCAGCTGCTCCGTATTCTCACTAGCTCTTGATACACTCGATCTTTTTAACTTTAGCCATTCTAGTGAAAATGCAGCGGCATCTTATTGTTTTAATTTGCATTTCTCTACTGACTAATGATGTGGAGCATCTTTTTCATGTGTTTGTCATCCAAGTATTTTCTTTGGTGAAATATCTTTGCATATTGTTT
>VMDR010020062.1:0-17869 GCA_007922815.1 Macrotus californicus
TAGATATGCAAAAAGGGTATGCATTTGAATTTTAAATCTGATACCTAAGTCTGAATTTAATATAGTGCCCTAACTGAGTCCTGTATGTGAAATAGGAATTTTGAATCTCTTTGAATGTCACAAGGATCAGCAATCATGCATAGTGTTATCATTGTTCATTATCTACCATGACTTGTGAAAGAAACATAAAATGGCATTAATCATTATTTTTTTACTACTAATAATATACTTTCAATGCAAATTTTGCCATTTTATAAATATCTGACAAGAGGACATTCTCCTCCTTCATCACACCTGCAAACTACCCCCTCTATTTTATTCTGATTTGCTGTTGGAAGCCTTGGTGATTGATGTTCATGATAAAATACATCCCCCCAAAGGGAAGATTTAGACCTTCCAATGTTACAGAAAATTTGAACTCCTGACCCAAGCCCAAATATGTAGAATCATAAAATCATTGAGCTCCAACGGACCTCCTCGAACTCCGGAGTCACCCACTTCAGCCCCTCCTTCGTCAGATAGTGAAATAAAGGTCCATTTGGTCAACTGACTTGCCCGAGGTCACCCAGCTGGTTAAAGGCAGATGACAGAACAATGGAAACCAGAGCTCCTGACTTCAGGTTGAACGTCTGCCCCAATGCACAAAATGAGCAGAATAACATCACCTTTAGAAGTAAAGACTTTGGGATTAAGTCCAGATTCTGCCAATTACTTGCTTTAATTTCTTTGTCTGAAAAATGCGTAAGCTAAAGGTACAAACTTTGTTGTGCCATTGTGAGGATTAAATGATGTAATGCACATAAAGTACTTGGTCCTAGGCCTAACAAAAAGTAAATATTGAAAAAATAACAACAATTGGTTCTTATAATTAACACATACTGCCTAAAGAAGAATTTTTGTCCATATAAGTAACTTAAGTCTCCCACTCACCATATATATACATGTATATAGTATATATTGCATATATGTATATAGATTGCAAAGCCCAAGACTCAGAGTGGAAAAAAGACCTTGCTGACTTTTCTGTTAAACCCTGGTGATAACAAATTAGACCCCATGTGACACGTGACCCATAGCATGACTGACCAATGGTTTTCAATTCCCCCACACTGATATTACAGTTTATAAACCACAATAGAAGCATCATTGTGTTTCAACATTCAACTACCTTGCAGAATAGGTAGAAAGGATACTCTTAAATCCACATCACAGGTGAGCAAACAGAGGCGCAGAGAGGTAATAAGTGACTGGTGCCAATGTTTGAAAAGTCCAGTGGTAAGTCTGGCAGCAAGGGCTCCAGAACCCAGTCATGTCTCCCAGATTCCATCTCTCTCTTGCTCCATCCCTCTGCTCTGTCTTTCCCTTTCTCAGGTAGGCTCAGCTCCCTTAGTGGTTTCTGGCACATCTAGGCTTATATCCTGCATCCTAGCAACATCAGTTTCTCCTCCCAACACTCAACCAAAGTCCCAAGACAGAGCTTCATTGGTCCACTTGGGTCACAAGCCCAACCTTAACCCAGTCACTGAAGCCATGATGGAATGGAATAGGCTGAGGGCTCAAATTCAGACCATAAGGCCACTTCTGAAATTAGGGGTAAGGAAGAGGAAGAGTTATCTACCCACACTAAGTCATAAGCCTAGACACAGTATGACTGCCCAATAGAAAAGGCATACATTTGCAAGAAGAGGAATTATATCAGGAAGGTAAAATCAATAGTGTTCACTAACTCTAGGACTTTGATTAGGCTAATAATAATAGATAACATTTTTTTTTGCAAGACCCTTGTATGCCAGAACTTATATAAATGGCCCTATATGGATTATCCCATTTAAGCTTCAAAACAACCTTATAAGCTAGTTAATATATTATATGCATACTATAGATGAGGTAACTGTGATATTAAAACACAGAAATTAAGTAACTTGCCCAAGGTCACAAACCAAAACAGCCACCATTAGAAGTCAGGCATTCTAATTTCAGAACCCATGCTCTTAGCTCTGCCCCAGGACACCATCCCCTGCTGGGTGTAGGAGGCACATTCGGTTAGATCTTGTGACACAAAGAGGAGAGGTTCCAAGGTACTACCAGTGGTCCTCCACTTCCAACATCCCCACATCTCTAAAAAGATACTGAACAATTAAATTTGAGATTACTAGTGTGAAGCTATGCTCAAAAATTAAGCATCATGTTATTGGCCTTCCCAGGACATTTGTGTGTTTTGGTACAGCTCTGAGTAGATTAAAAAAGAACCTAGAGGCAGTCAAGAAAAGCATCCTTTCTATTGACTTACAGCCCCAAAGTCCTGAAACAAATTACCTCCGTACCTGACAGAGTCCAGAGGCCCATCAGTCAACTAGCTTCTTGGGAGGAGGGAAACCGGAAGCAGCAGCATCTGTCTGGCTTCATCTGTCTCTAAAACCCCAGGCAGCTGGGAAGTCACTCAACACAGCTGAGACAGCATGCTCCAACAGTGGGTCTACAAATTCAAAAAGCCTCCAATTAACAACAAAAATTTAACCTCAAAGAAGGAACAAAAAAAGAGGGAGGGGGTCCTTTGCAGACTACATTTTTTAGTAGGAAGAATTCCTAATTGCAGTTATACAAAAGGCACTTGAAAGATTCCAGAACTAATTTGGTTGTGTTGATGCAGAGCATTACTTGGCAACTTTTAATGCAAGTGTATTTAAATATATTTGGCTATGTTTATTTGCACATTCCTAAATTAAACCTGAATAACTAACTGATAGATACATAGTACAAAACAGCTTGTTTGTAACAGGAAAATTGTTCAATCTATCTTCCTTTATAACTGAGCCTCGCAGCCTTGATTTATCGGTGTAGCTCAGGAAATTTGTCCCACATAGAGTTATAGGGAATCACTTTCATTTGTATGCTAACTACTTTTGATTTTTTTTTTTTAGCATCGTCAGTGGCCTTGATGATTGATTTTCAGTCTAGCTAAACCAGTTTGTATTATACATATTCCCCAGTAGGAAAAAGATTAGCTTAGGGGACAGTATACTTCATGGCACAAAGAAAGTTCTGATTCATTCCATTGACATTTGAAAGTTTCCCTGGAATATGCCACCTGAGCAGGGCTTCTGGGCTTTTGAAGGAAAGATTATAAACACAAGGAAAAAAATTAATTCTTTTTAATGAAATGGCATATGTACTTACAATGAAGGTATACATAACAGCTAAACAATTAGTCAAGAATTTAAGCTCTGAGGCCAAGCCTGCAGGGCTTGAACCCTGACAGCAGCACTGACCAGTCACATCACGTGCCTAAAGGTCTCTGCATGCCCCAGAGTCAGAGCTGCTAACAACACCAACACTGACTTATATGAGGAGTAAATAAAATGAGGCATGTGTAACACATTGAACATGGTTTTTGGCTCACAGGAAGCCCTCAATAAGTTGTCGTTGTTGTCATTGTTAAATCTGCAAAGGAAGTAAATACAAAGAGACCTCTCTGGCCACCAAATACCTAGTAACTTAGAGGGAACAGAATACAGAATCCCAAACAAGATCGACCGTTTCCATTCAGCCCATTGTGATTTCTCTGCACACAGGCTAGAAATTACTGTTTTGATTATTTTCAGCCCATATTTGTCACAATGTACCAGTCAGGGAGTGAGGTGGGACCATTGTATCCAAGCTCCTTTCTGTCCATACGGCAGTAATGTTCATTCATTTCAGACCCATAGGTCCTGCCCACTGAGACAAGTCCTTCGTCCTACACATTGCCTTTCTGTATCTTTGGTCACCTACATCACCACCAATTCTCCCCCAAAAGACTTGGAGTGTTACCAGCTGCAACTTGGTAAAAATCTGAGGGTGGGCTCCACTTTTACTTGAGGCACCAGGCATTCCCATCTTTGTCCCCCAGCCTCCCCAGGGAAAATAGGAATTCTGGGAAAGGTCTTTGAGGGCCCATGGTATATAATGGGCATCCCCGTGGTTTCTACCCCCCACCCATTCTCTTTTCTCTGAGGACAGCCACTGGAACTTCTTTTGGGAAGTCCCTCTAGGCCATTGCATGCAGTTACTCTGAGGCTGTTCATTAAGGTGCCTACTTCTCCTGCACAAAGAATGGACATATGACCCGGGACTAGATTCCTAAGGGTATTGAAACAAATTACCATAAATGTGGTGGCTTAAAACATGAAAAAAAAAACATATTCTCTCATAGTTTAGAAGGAGCTAAGTCCAAAATCAAGGTGTCAGTAGGGTGGGATTTTTCTGGAGACTCAGGGGAAAACTAGCCCATGCCTCCCTTCTAGCTTATGGTGGCTGCTGGCCATCCTCGGTGTTCCTTAGCTCGTAGACACGTCATTCCAATCTGTCTCCATGTCACAGCACCTCCTTCTTCTTGTCTTTGCCTCGTCCTTTTCTTACAGAAGGACACCCTCATCAGATGCAGGGCCCACCCTAATCCAGTATAGCCTCATCTCCATCCTTACCTTAATTACATCTGCAAAGACCCTTTTTCCAAACAAAGTCACACATTCTCAGGTTCTGGGTAGACATGAATTTTGAGTAAACACTATTCAACCCATTCCATGACCCAAATCTCTTTCCCTGAAAAACCAAAAGAACCGAAACCATTTGCCACACATTCATTCTACCAGCAGGATTCTGAAAATGGTGCCTACTAGTTCCTATTAGCTATACCCCAGAAATTTCCCTGTCCCCTACTTTGCATGGCTGATCTATCCAAAATTTCCTGCATTCTGTGCATTATTCAGTACCCCGTATACTTTAACCAGTTCCCACTACTACAAACCAAAGTCGCAATCAGAGACTGTAACATCTGAATCACCTTAGACCTGCAATGTAGAAATAAGAACAGCGGGATGTCAAGGCCTGCTTTTTTTTTTTTTACACTTTCCACTGACTAAATATCCCCTTGGTCACAACTATGCCACCTGCCGAACTTAGATTTTATTTCTGGAAGCTTTACCTGCTGTTCCAGTAATTGTTCTGGATATTTTAAAAGTGTATACAAGTCTATAGGTGAGAGTTCCTGGCATCCTTCCACCTCCCGAAAATGCTGACAGGCTGACTAAACTAAGAAGTTATCTGATAGTTCTAGGACAGACTAATTAAATCCTACACATTGACATTTTTGGCTAAAAAATGATAACTACAATAATTAGCCCACTGGAATACGTTCATATCTCATTGTGCCAAATGAGAGGGGATTCCGTATAATTGTTCCTACAGGACATGATTTAATTGCAGGAAACGTCATTTACCTTCCAAGTCCAGTCACCCACTTAAGGACCATGGAGGTTTTCACCAGAGCAGTGAGGAGGTGGAGCTCGGTGGGCTTCCTGAAACCAGGGCTCATTGCTGCTGCTCTCCAAAGCTTTTAGGAACATAAAGAGTCCTTGCAAGTGAAATGAATGTGGCCTCCGACTTCCTACCAGATGCCACACTATCTCAGGACACAAAGCAGCCAAAATGCTAACAAACTCTAACAAAGAGTAAACAATTAAAAACATTATATATCAATACTTTTGAAGACACTGCGGAAGCTATATCATGTGTTCCTGAAGAACATTTGGTGCTCTCTGAGACGCATTTATTTAAATAAAATCCCTAAGGATTTACGAAATGTCAGGCGGTGAAATTAAAATGTCAGTGAATGACAGAGAGGTCCAACTAGAATTAATAACATGGAGGTAAATTGCTCAAGTCAATACAATTTAACCAATCTGTATGGATCCCTACTATGTGAAGGCCCTGCAGAAAGCCCAGCAGGAAAGAGAGATGAACAAGAAGAGGCTCTGGCCCCCAAAGAGTTTACAATTCAGTAAGAAGGGTAAGAGAAGAATATAAATTCCAGAAATAGAAGGGGAAAAAAGTAAATTACATGAGAAAGCAACAAATAAAATGCTAGAGGAATAAAAGGATTATATCAATTGCAATAATTAGGAAGGGCTTTCACAGTGTATGTAGAAATAGAGTTAATCCTTGACTGGTAGATAGGTAGAAAAGATCAACCAGATGGAGAGTCAACCCAAGCGAAATCAGAGAGATAGGAAAACTCATGGTATATTCAGAGGACTGAAACCAGTTTAGTTTTCCTAACATATAGGACTTAGTCAAGAGGGACATATGGCTGGGAAAGTAATTTGGAGCCACCCCCAGGAGGGCCTTAAAAAATAGGTACAAGTTCTTTTTTTTATTCATGGAGGGCAATGGGAATCATTGAAGGTTTTTGCAAGGGACCAGTCTGTTCAGAACTGGCTTTTGAGAGATTAATCTGCAGGCAATGTAATGATAAACAAGAGCCAGAGAAATTAACTAATTGGGAATCTGAGTCAGTTTTAGGCAGAAGAATTTGGAAAGAGAACAGGAAATAGGGCAGGAGGACACACGTGCAAGACTCAGGACAATGTCCAAACCCAGAGAAGAAGTTCTCAACCCTGGCTGCACAAGAGAATCTTGTGTGTGGTGTTATTAAAATACTGAATCCCAGGTCCCACCCAAAGCCAATTAAATTAGAACAGCTATGGTGGGGCCCAGGTATTGGGATGTTTGAAAAGCTTATTGGGTGATTCTGATATGCAGACATTACTGACACTCACTTCTTCAAGGTATAGTCCAGGAACCAGCAGACCCAGGATCACCTGGGAGAGTGTTGGAAATACAGACTCTTAGTTAGAATGTGCACATTAACAAGGTCCCAGGTGATATGTCCATGCACATATTAGAGAAGCACAAGCAAATGCTTGTGGGGTGGGCCCTGAGATGCTACTTGTCTAACCAGGGTCTAGATGAAGCCAGTGCTGGTTCACAGACTACACGTGAGGATGTGTTAGAAATGCGAACTCTGTGCATGGCAGGCCACTCCCTGGGGCTTCTGCTCTGTTCCTGGGGGCCACTTCCTAGTGTCAGTCCTCATCCTTACCTCTCCACATCTGTCACCAGCTTCACGGTTCTCAAGAACAACTCCAGGAAAACAGTTTGGCTATTCCTTTGAAAGCTAAGCTTAGAATTTCCAAAGGAACCAGCAATTCCACTCCTAGGGATATGCCCCCAAAAAATAAAATCAGGGACACAGACACTTGTCTGCCAATGTTCATTGCACAAATGTCCATTGATCAAGAAATAGATAAAATGTGGCATATAAACATACTACATTTATAATTACATCTATAATGGAATATTACTCATCCTTAAAGAGCAAAGAAATTGCAATACATGCTACATGATAAACCTGAAAAACATTATGCTAAGTGAAATAACCCAGACATGAAAAGGCGAATGTTGTGTAGTTCCATTTACATGAAATATCTAACATGGACAAACTCACAGAGACAGAAAGTAGGTTAGGGTTCTCAAGGGCTGGGGGGAGGAGAAAACAGGGAAACCTTGCTTAGTGGTTAGAGTTTCTGTCTGGGGTAATAAAAAGGCTTTAGAAATAGTGGTGATAGTTACAAAACATTGTGAATGTGAGTAATGCCACTGAACTGTACATTTAAAATGGTTAAAATGGCAAATTTTATGTTATATGTGCTTTCCCACAATTAAAAAGAAAACAAACTCCATCCCCACTCCCGTCCCTGGTCCCTGGCTCTATATCTCTACGCCTTCCTTTGGGACTGCTCTCACTCCCCCGGATGATCTACCTGCACTCCAACTAAAACTCAGTGACACCGAAGAGACAGAGCCTGTGTTGTACCTGGACACCACAGATCAACACATTGGGCAACACATTTAACCCTACTCTGCAGGATGCTTGCATTGTCACATGCCCTTAGACTGTGTAGGACCTCCGCCATTCCCTCTGCCAGGAATGCTGCTCTGTCCATTTCACCCTGAGCAACCCCCACCAGGTCCAAGCCAGTAGTCACAACACTCAGAGTACTAGCTTTTGTGGCATTATCAACAACACCCACATTCAGCAAGCCAAAACTTTTAAAGACAGGAGGTAAAAAGTCCATTTCAAATAGCATTAGAGCACTCTGAATGGCCAGAACCCACGAGACCTAAAATGACCAATACAAATGGAGTGAAAATATGGTCCTTCCATGCATATTCTCTCCCTGAAACAGAGAGGGTCCAGCTTGGTGTTTGGTATAATGACAAATTGTTCCAGGCAGATTTTCCAGAGTAATCCAAGACCTCTGAGTCTCTCTACACAAATTGTCTACTCTGGTGACTTAATTTCATGTTTTTAGTTTAAAGGAAAAGGGATTTGGATAAATGTTCTAATGCAGCAATTAGCAGTAACATTAGTAGCATTGATTTCCCATTATGTTGTCCCATTATTCTAATTATATTTCTCTTTAAACAATTTTTCCAACTGTAATCTTCTACTTAGATGAGCCTGATACCCTAAATAGCCTCCCCTCTCCTCTTTGCACCCAAATTGGTAATGAGTCCTATGCCATTTAACCTCTTGTCACCCACTTTTTAAAAATCACTTTAAAAAGCCCTGGATAAATGTCTTCTCTTGAGAAATTTCCTCCACGACCCAAAAGCAACCTTGCAGTAGTCAGAGCAGGTGGTCATTCAGCAGGGCTCTTTACACAAAGCTCCTTGACATCCCACTAATATGCCTGAAATCTTACCCTTGAAGTGCCCTTTTGGGGGGGGGGGCACTTTCATTGGGATTTTTCAGTCTTCAACAGTTGCTGAAAAGAGAAAGCCATGTCAAGCAAAGCCTGGAGAGACTACCCTTACCAAGAGCCTATGAGATGCGTCAGATGCTATCAGATTAGAGATAACCCGTGTGTACCACTCACTCTGTTTTCAGGCATTACTCTAAGTGCCTGACATGAATTAGTTCATTTATTTCTCCAAGAACCTCTGCCACATAGATAATTTTATAATGTTCATTTTAAAGCTGAGGAAACGGAAGCTCATCCAAGATCATCAGCAAATCAGGGACACAGCCAAGATTCAAACCCAAGCATGCTGGCTCCAGGATCTGTGCTCTTAAGCTCTGCTATTCTGACCTCTAATACATCTCTTATCCAATCGTCTTACAAGAAAGGTGTTGTATACCTGTTTGAACAGATGAAGAAGCTAATTGTCAGAGAGCTTAAATAACTTACACAAAGTTACACAGCTAGTAAGTGCCCCAGCTATGATGTAAACCCAGGTGTATCTGACTCCAGAGACTTCCTCTTTCCCTTTGCTACCTACCTAAGAATATATCACAACATCCAACCATGGCAGCTAAACAGCTGGGAAATGAAATCATGTAAAAGGCCACATGTCTACTAAGTAAGGGAAAGAAGGGCAGATAGGTATGACAGAACCTACTAGCTGATCAAAAAACCTCTTTTTCTCTTCCTTATAAGGCACACACTGCATATCTCAGTATCCCTTATAGTCAAGTATAATACCAAGTGGCTAAGTTCTGGCCTGTGGAATGTGAAAAGAAAAACTTGTAGCCTGATTTCCCCTTTTTCTTTCTTCAGACCCTGACTGAATGGAGAGGATCCAAGAACCTAGAGCAGGGAAGAGCCACAAAAGTCAAAGAGCCTGGGTTCCTGATTGACCACATGGAAGGCATCCCAACCAGGAATGGACTTAAAGGATTGTGGCAGCAAGAAATAAACTTGTACTGTTTTAAGCCACAAGTATTTCAAATTTATTTCATGATGTTACATTGTTATACAGTGTTACATTAACTAATGTAATAATAAATTGAATGCTGTCATCAAAAACTTAAAATATATGTCATTGATTTGTAATTGGGTTTTGAGATGAAAAATAACTCTGATTGGAAAGATGTAGATCATATGATATGCATCCACAAAACATTTGGTAATATTGTCCCTACAATAACTTGGAAGGCAGCTCACATGTCTACTGCCATTGGAGGTTTTGAGCAGCAGAGTGACATGATTTGGCCTTGTTAGATGAATCACTCTGGCTTCTTTGTTGAGAATACACTGGGAGTCGAGGGTAGAAACAAGACAACCAGTTAGAAGACTACTTCCACGAGCCACAAAGAGTGAATGCTTGGGATGACGGCTCTTCTCCCACAGCCCAGTAATGCATGGTTCTCCTAACGGATGTTTCTGAGCCATAACACCACACAAAGTTACTGCCATTGGTTCTGAGAACATTATTGTTTATGATCAATGACTGATTTCAAAACCAAACTGAATATGGAGAAATGACATGTATTAGAGTATTCAAATTTTTCTTTGCTAAAATCTTCTTTCATAAGGTCTTATTTACATTAAAAAGAAATCCCACAGCTATCCAATTTATTTAAAGGGTAGTTAAATATCTAATTTTGTTGCCCATAGAATTATGACTGCTCTAATTTTGGGATGTATGAAAATAGAAATGACCCTTAGGAGTCTGCCAGCTACAGCAGGAGTGGGGAAATTTACACCGGCCTTCCTGAGCTCAGCACACACAGCTCACTCACACCACTGAAACTCCTCAGGGCATAAGCAAGAGGCCCATAGATCCAGGTAGTATGATTAACATCTCTCTGTTCTGTCCCTCATGTAAGCCCAAACCAGGCTCCTACATGGACACACTACATCTATTTTCCAATTACAAATGGCTGAGTCCAGTTTATGGTATTTCTGCCTGTGGTCGCTATCACACACACTAGTCAAATTCTATAAGATTCACAGAGCCGGGAGTAGGATGTTTGGAGAGCAATGAAGAAGCAGGAATTGTAGCAAGCAGTGTTTAATGTTCACTTGCACCCAAATTCCAATTCAACCGGTAGTTAGAGAGCTACCACGGCACCCTGTGCACCAGGGTCGGCTTAACTGCCTAAGCCCGAGCATAGGCTTGTTTGTCCATGACTTGTTTCTGATCCATGTCATTACTGAATTTACATCCCAGAAGTTCAGACTTTTGTGGTAATAGTGGTTTGAAAAAAAAACAATTTTTTTAATTAGAGTAGATGGCCAAGGAGTCACAGTTTTCTGCAAATGAAGGGAGAAAAGACTCTCTTCCAAGTCAGCAGTAAGGTGCCACACACACGCATCAATAATGAAATGATCCCTTGAAGGTGCTAAGAAGGAAAAGGCAATATGGGACACCCACTGTTTTCTTGTTTGTTGAGCATCACACAAAGGTAGAGTTAGCTGTTATTGAAATAACTTAAACTGTGGAGAAAATATCAAAATAAGCCTATTACACTAGAACCTGACCATTACAACCAAGGAAATAATACAATAAATCCTTTGAAATGAAGAAATACAGCAAAAGGCACTTGAGAAGTGAGAGGTGTTTTGTCACTAAATTGCAGCGTTAATGGTGCAATTGCTAAATTGTATATTTCTTTGATGTTCCTTGCCAAATTGTATATTTCTGACACTCAAAATTAATATTAGGAAAATCATACTTATTTTAAACAACTTGTTAGCAGAAAGGAAGAAAATGAGATGATGTTTTAAAACCATAAATCTCCTTTATAACTAACTGTGAATCTGATGATGTTGAAACAGGGAGGCAAATTGAAAGGGAAAGGATGCTTTTAAACTGCACTGTCATCCTGAGTACAAATGAGCTATTATCTCATCAGCACAGGAGCATCCTATTTGGAATATGATGCTGAACGTGGACAATATTCCTTCTGTGATAAAACTAGGAATCAGAGAAGTTATTTCTGTTCTCATTGTCATCGGGATGCTGGTGCAATTTCTATATACCTGTGGTCTTTTGTTTTTTTACCAAATATTTTTCCCTACAGATATATCCATTTTCCCAGCTAATGAAATACCACTTGAACTTATTCTATTTATTAAATAAGACAAATCCAAAGAATCAAAAGGAAATTGGATGCTCACCAGCACTCTGCACCATGGGCAAGGTCTAGCTGATTACCAGCACCATTTTCAGACTCTCATTAGTTGCCCGGTATTCTAGATGTCTGTTTACCCAATCCCGTTTCAATTTATTACAAGCAAGTTGAAGTCATGACTCAGCTATAATATGGCAGCATTTGAGTAGTAAACGAAAATGCAAATCTAGCAGTACCTCCCTAATGAGATGTAGCAAACTCATTTTTCTTCGTGCCACTTCCAACTCAGTCTCGCTGATCTGGGGGAGCATTTATGTACCACATGGTCATGTTTAAATTTTGTATTATTACTCCTAAGCTACTCCTACATTATTAGTGAACTCGAAGGCCTAACTCTGGAAACTACTGGCTTAGAGGCCAGTGTAAACACTTGGGAAGATGCCATTTGCCACATCACCACTGTGCTGAGAAGGGGGAATGTCTGTGCGGTTCTTAAACTCCCTGTTCTGGCTGTGCCCAAAAGTGACTGCTAGGTTTCAGAGTCCCCAGTATCTTCAGATATATGCTACTGATCTTTCTCGTCTGTCTAAATACTGCATAATGCTGTCATCAAACAGCAGAAGAAAGGGGCATGGAGTTGTCTTCATTTGGGTCTTTGGTGAAGGCCCACTTGGGTGGTGATCTCAGGAAACAGCAGGAGCAAATGGGGAAAAGCAAGAGAGGAAAGGCAGGAAGGCCAGGAAAAAGTGAGTTAATGAGGGGTTACCCTGTGGGCGATGGGACTCTACACCACTGGGCACTCTCAAAGAGACTGTGTAGAAAACCCCTCAGAAGTGCTGGAAGGCAAGGAAACAGGGTGCTAACCTCTCCATTTCTAACCCTCTGTGATTGAGGGTTCCTCCTGGGGACATTAACTCCTTAGCACTTCCCATCAGCCCCGTGTTGTAACCAAACAGCATAGCCAGAGAACCCTGTAGGTCACAAAGATTCAGGAAGCCAATGATAGGTAAAGAAACTTCCATGCTGGTGAGCTCCTGGAGGGTCAATGGAATACGAGCAGAGACAGCTAGCAGCTGCTACAGCACTGTGAGGCAGGATGATGACAGACTTGGTTTGAGCATGACCCGAGATTTCTGAACCTCACTTTTCTACAGAATGAGGTATATAATGCTGCTCTGTCAGGGTAATGATAAGGATTCACCATAATGATATGATATTGTGTATGAATTCCACACTGGACTCAGTATGCAGTTGTTGCTTAATAAAAACTAGTTATTTTGCTTCTGATGATTATAATCTTTATTAATTACAATGCACAATAAATATCCTCCAATTGCTACACCTCCAAGGGGAGTCAGACAGCCCTGCCCACGCACCACCTCATGCCACTAACGGTGGGCTGGGACAGGAAGGAGCAGGACTCTCGTAGCCCCCACATCACTTCCAGCACATTTCTTGGACGTAACACGTTTCGTGACATTGTGTGCTTGACACAGTTAAGCAATTCTCTGAGAAATCCAAGCTGCATGGCAAGGTGTTCAACAAAGAAAAGAACGCTCACCTAAACTCACCACAATCCCTTCAAAGAAAAAAGTCATGTGATGAAGCCTATGGGCTGCAGGTACTGACGTTATCTAAGGAAGATGCTGACCCTGATTTCCATTAACCTTCACACTGAGACCCGCTCATGCCCCTATCCCTCCAGCAAAGCTTTGATCCTCCTGGGCTAATGGTATCACCAGGCTTAATCATATCAGCCACCTTTGTTGCAACCCTTAGACTTGTTCCTATGTGGTAAAAAAGATATAACAATAGCTGCCATTAGGTAGTCCTAATGATTAAGTAAAAGAAATACTGTTCCTAAGTTCTAGTGAATGTCTATTGATTTTTTTACAGTGCCTAGCTTTTCATATTCCTAGCTAGCCTTACTTATTTTGCTTCTCTTCTCGGTTAAAAAACAAATCGTAGGAAAAAAATGCAACAAACTCATGTTTCCACGGTTACTCTTTAGCAAAACAATGTCTCCCTCATCTGGGTTCTGTTACCATTTGCCAAGTGTCAATAAAGCCCTTTACTTCCACAGACCTATTTATATACATGGCTAAATATTCCTAAACTATTCCTCCCAACTCTGTACTTACAAACACATGTCCCAGGCAAGAATCAGAAATGAGAACAATATGCTGTCTTCTATCCCTTTGAGTCCTACCCTAGACATTTCAGAGGAACCAGAGGATTGAAGGAAGGAAAGAGGGAAGGGGATGGAGAATCATAGCATCCATGAGCTTTTGTATGGTATGGTTGCGTGCATTGGCATTATCTCTTTATCACAATGGGTATCTGAATAGCACTCTTACCTATACCTGTTATTTTACATAAGAAGGCTGAGGTGAAAGAAGTATTTCTATAGTCCTCAGCTTTACAAAAGGAAATGAATAGTTAATGAAAATCTACCCACTTGGTGAATGTTCATCTCATTCTGATGTGGCCACATGCCTGAATGGCAGGCTGAATTATAAATAGTTGATGCTCTGGTCTGATGCTGCAGTGTCTAATGAATTGTTGCCTCCATAAACTTGTTATATGTTGTGCAGTAGAAGTGAACCAATTAAAAAGTTTTGCTAATTTGAATCTTCCATATAAAGAATCTTATGCAAGAAGATAAATGTCTTTGACACCTTTGACTGCTTGGTGAGCTAAAACTTTATTCAAATTGGCTTTGTAATATCTTTAAATGTACAGTCCTGTGATATTTGCTCTTACATTTGTACTAAATGAGTATTTGGACGTCATTAAATTAGCACACTTGCTCTACTTTTTTTGTTTCCCCTTTCGTAAAATAAAATTTCAGGACAGACTTGTTAATTTGTTTGGGGCCTCCTTTTGATTAAATTTGTATCTCTAACTATTTCATTCTGACCTCTCTGGCTTCATTGTGAAGAAGTGCTTTGAGAAAAAGCTGATAGTTATGTTTCATGGAAGCCAAAGTTCTTGCAAATTAAAATTACATTTCACTTTGCTGAACACTAAGAAAATTGGCTTCGGAAAATTACCTCAGCCCCAAACATTGGGCTGCCTCTTACCAGTCAAACCCTGGTCCTTGAATGCACATGTGCAAGCAGACATGCTTGGCTCTGACCCACACTGGACTAAACTAAATCTCATCAACAGACTTGGCCTAAAGGGTCACTTGAAAAGACAGCTAATCATGTTCTACATGATGGGAAATGTCACACAAAATCAGACCGGAGGTGAATTTTTGGACAAGTACTTCCATCAGAAGACTGCACCCTCTTCCAAAAAATAGTTTAGAATGTGTCAGAGCTGGTCTTCCACTTGGCTGAAGTGTTAACAAGCCCTTTTAAAGATGAGGACCAGAAGAAAAAAAATGAGGGAAAAGTGGCGGCCTGCATGCAACAGAGAGAAAAGGACCAGTAACCAGAGCCCAGGTGCTGCAGAGGGCCCTGGGATGTGGGATGTGAATGGGAAGCCAGTCCTGCCTTCCCTGGGCTTGGAGTTTAGAAGGGAGACATTGACAAAAGAAAATAAAACAACAACAAAAAAGCAACTACAAAACAGTAAAAGCTGCTTGAATTTGGAATTGAAGCAAACAAAGAAGCACTAATGTCAGCTGTGGAGTTGGAGGAGGGAGGTCAACATCTTACAGAGGCTTGGGGTTTTGAGTTGAGGCTTCAAGAATGGGTGATATGAAGAACCTGAAGAATGGGTGATATAAAGAACCTGTTAGATGGAGACTACTGGCTGAAGGAGCCATGTTTGCACATCCAGTGTTCCTGGAGCAGAGAGAGGTTCAGGAGGCTAGAGGGGAAAGTTGAGGCAGGCAGGTAATATGAGGCCTCCTCAAGAACAACTTTGAATGACTTGAAAAGAAACTTGGATTCGCTTCTGCAGTTAATCTAGACCCAGTTAAGATTATTGTGTAGGGGAATAGCATGGTTATACCCAATCATTAAAAATATATCTCTGCTCACAGTACAGAGGAGAGATTTGAGAGTTGCAAGAAAATGGTCAGGCTGAGCTCTGAGAAGGACAGGATCTCTACCACAAATACAAAAATGTACTTCAGGGCCATAGATCTATGACAGACACTAAACCTAAATCACTAAAAGCAGGGCCATAGATCTATGACAGACACTAAACCTAAATCACTAAAAGCAAACTTTACGAGGGGCCAGCTGGTCTAAATTAAGGCTCTCTGATAGACCCGCTTAAATCTGACAATAAATTATAGAATTTAGACTTTTCATAAATATTATTTCTTAAGTCGAGTTTTTGATGTTTTAGATGGCTGTGAATCAAATACTCCCTGACCCTTTCCTGGAACACACAGATTCCTTGTGTCTAATCAAGGACAGGCACACACTGTGATTTCAGTGCCATGCTATCTGTGACAGACCTAACCTCCCCCCCCAGTTATTTCAGACTGTAATTCAGCATGCCTTGATATATTTAAAATGGTGAATTCCAAATTTCTTTCCCCATCAAATCCTGAGTGTCCAGGTGTTATTTTGCCTTTATCCAATCTCAACTTCTCAACAAGCCAATTAATCCAATTTGCTTTCCTTGAGCACTTTTGGCAAGAAAAACGTGAGGAGATAAAGCTCAAACTGGTACATCTCCCTATTATCGGCACTAAAAGAAAGTTAGGTGAGGAAGAATTTAGAACCTCCATGGCATTTACACATGGACATGACATTGGCTAGGTCTTCATTACTCAGGTTACACTGCTGGTCTGTCTAATGACATAATGCCTAAGACATGAGCGGTTTTTATGCAGTAGCTGTATAGAAACAGAAGCTCAGAGAGGTTACTTAGCACCTTGTAAGCAGCAGAGTTAGAATTATTGCCAGATCTTCCTTGAGACATTTCACTATGCCATTCCACCATCTTGGAAGTAATTCTCCCTAATTCAGTTTTGGCTTTCATTCAAGAATATAACTGGATTTGGGGGACTTTCAGCCAAGATGCAGGCATAGGTAGACACACTGTGCTTCCTCGCACAACCAAAAGAAGGACAACAACAAATTTAAAAACAAAAAACAACCAGAACTGACAGAAAATCAAACTGTATGGAAGTCCAACAACCAAGAAGTTAAAGAAACACTCACCCAGACCAGTAGGGGGTATGGAAACGGGAAGCAAGGGAAGAGAGGACTCGTGACAAGGCAGTGCCTGGCAGACTGGGCAGTCCCACATTCGAGTACAGATAAACCGTTTGTTGGAGAGACATACAGGGTCTTAGAATGTACACAAACCACCTACCTGGGGATCAGACCCAGAAGGGCCCAATTTGATTGTCAGTAGCCAGGGAAGTGACTGAAAACTGGCAGAGGGCTAGAGAAGCAGCATCGTTCCCTCTCAGCCCCCTCCCCTACATACAGCGTCAAAACGCAGTGACGTAGCTTGCCCTGCCCTGGTAAACACCTAAGGCTCCACCCCTTACTACCTAACAGGTGTGCCAAGATGAAAAAAAAGGCCCAAATAAAAGAACAGATGAAAGCTCTAGAAAAAATACAACTAAGCGATAAAGAGATAGCCAACCTATCAGATGCACAGTTCAAAACACTGGTAATCAGGATGCTCCAGGAACTCACTGGGTACTTCAACAACATAAAAAAGACCCAGGCAGCAATGAAGGTTGCATTATGTGAAATAAAGAAAAATCTACAGGGAACCAACAGTGACAGGAAGGGAACCAGGACTCAAAACAACAGTTTGGAGCAGAAGGAAGAAAGAAACATTCAACCAGAACAGAATGAAGAAACAAAAATTCAAAAAAATGAGGAGAGGCTTAGGAACCTCCGGGACTTCTTTAAACATTCCAACATCCGAATCATAGAGGTGCCAGAAGGAGAAGAGGAAGAGCAAGAAATTAAAAACTTATTTGAACACGTAATAAAGAGAACTTCCCCAATCTGGCAAAGGAAATAGACTTCCAGGGGGTCCAGGAAGCTCAGAGAGTCCCAAACAAGTTGGACCCAAGGAGGAACACACCAAGGCACATCATCATTACATTACCCAAGATGAAAGATAAGGAGAGAATCTTAAAAGCAGCAAGAGAAAAGGAGACAGTAACCTACAAAGGAGTGCCCATCAGACTGTCAGCTG
>VMDR010020063.1:0-17841 GCA_007922815.1 Macrotus californicus
AAGGGTGGGAGGGGTGGAAACAGGGGAGGGAGGTGGGGATGGCTGGTGTGGTGGGGAGGGGCCGGGGGAAAAGGCAGAAAATTGTACTTGAACAACAATAAAATTTGAAAGTATTTAGTAAAAAAAATGCCATGGAAACCAAAGATAGAATTTCATCCATTCCAAACTCCCACAAAAAATACCTTTTATTTATCTATTTATTATTTACTTATTTGTTTACTTCCTTATTCTTCTGTGTCTATGAGGTTTTTTCCTTTGCTTAAATCCTTCACCTTTTTTCACCCAGCCCCTCAACCAAAAATACTTTTAAATAATAGATACCCGACAAGATATTAGGCTTTAATTATGTTACAGATTTTTAGTGATAGCTCAACCAGCGAAGCTACAGAGAAGGAAACAAAGCACATTTAACTTCCACTGGCTACCTGCTCTGTTTATGAACAGGCACAAGACAGAAACTGCCAAGTAACAGGATACAATCCCCTCAGTTCTTTTAAGCACTGATAAAATTTTGCAAAGCAAATGCTTACCGAGCAAAATAACTTTGTTTTCGTTCCTTCTTCTCTTCCTTGTTATCCATACTATGCAGTCAAAAGTGCAAAGTAGTTGGGAAAGTTCTTCTTTTTAATCAGTGAATCATAGCCCTGTAATAAAAAAACACACAGCAACTGTAAGTTACGGCACTTACAATGGCCAGTATTAAGAATAAGACACAGTGGAGCTACATGGTCCACAACAAGTGGAAGATGAGCTTTAACCAGCCAACACAACCACAAGTCCCCTGAAATACAGAAGCCCGTGGGGAACTAAAACACGATCAGTCAGATTGGAGATGTCGAACTGAAAAATAAAAGGCAGCTAGAAAAAGAAACTGAAGTCTTTTCCTCACAATGAACAATGATTTCAAAATGTGTTAAAGTGAAAACCACGGACTTTGGAAGAGTTTAGACCAGCTATGCAGACGCTAATCATTATTTTAAAATGTAAACTCATAATCACTTTTTCAGTAATTAATAATGAATATGCTTCATACATATTATGAAAAATGGATCAGTGAGGTGTTTTGAAGGAATGTTCTTTCTTTAAAAATAGAAATAACATCACTGCTCCACTTCGTTTTTGGAAACATGCCAGTGAGCGCATCCCATCTGAGCAAATGTGGAAGTGAAAGCACAAAGCCTCTGGAAGCTGCCGGAATGGCTTCATGTGCTTGCCTCTGCCTCTCCCTGCCTCTGCACCCTTCGCCTGTGCTCCCCGGCAGCACTTTAAACCTGTAATAAAAGGTTCTCTCCAAATCAATCTTCCTTAAATACCACTTTCATCACCACACCCCTGCTCAAAATTTTCCAATGTCTACTTACTAACTGATTCACTGTTCTAAATTTTCTGCAGAGTACTAACCCTTCCTAAAAATCCCTCTTTAAACCCTGAAGGGGTATCAAAGTAAAAGCAAAGAATGTTCAGCAAACTGTTTATGAATTCATTTCAGTTCAATAAACAATTCACAATACATATTACATGGAAGGTACCGTGATAAGTGACAGAGACCAAAGATAAATAAGACATGATATTTGCCCTAATGGAATTTACTGTCTTTTAAGGGAAACATCCAGAATTTCAAGTCAATGGGTGCAGGTGCCTCTAGAGCCTAGAGGAAGAACTCTCAGCCTTGCGCAGGGCCACCTCATGCACTCCCCCCACACACGGAGATCTGAAGGATGAGAAGTTTCCTAGTTAAAGGGCACAGGGGAGCAGGGTCAGCTTGAACAAAAAGCAAGAAGACACAATGCAGTATTTCCCTGCTACACCAGGATTGAACGGTGGGAGCTGAGGATGAAGATATGGTCAGGATTAGGGTCAAGGAAGACCTTCCATGTCACACTAAAGAACGTGAACTTCATCCTAGCTATATATATCATGTGCGGTTCACCCCCTTTGCCACACCTGCCAGACATCACCAAGTAATCACACCGAACCCAATGGCAGTACTTTCCACAGACATTACCAAACTCACCAGAGCGGGTTCACCAGAACAAAGATCTCCGATGTATATGAAAGGAAGCCACCGCTGGATTTTACATGAGGAAGTGATATGTACAGATTGTAGAAGACAGACTTAAAAGAACTGAGCGTAGGGTGAAGTAGATCTTTAGAAAGAAATTACAGTAAAGCTACTTCAGAGAGAAGGTAGCAGTATTTAACACAGAAAGAAGGGGAATAAACACAAGAAATGTTTAGGAGGCAGATTAGTTGAGATCTGGTGACTCGTTCCACATAAATGAAATGCATGGGGAAGGAAGAAATGAAGAATGTCCAAGGTGCTGCTTCAGGGATGGGGTAGACTGTGGTACCACAGATGCAATACTGTCTACAGGGAGGGGTCAGACTGTGTGTGCGATGGGGGAGCATCAACAGGTGAAAGATCAGTTTTAGACATGTTGTCTTTGAGGTGCACAAGGCACAGTCAGCTGGAGACATTCGCCAGATGTGATTACATCCAAAGCACAGGAGTCCAGTCAGGGCGAAAGAAAAAGATTTAGAAATCATCAGCATATGGTTGTCGTTAAGGGGGAAAAACAGAATGATGATGAGAACACCCTGCAACCACGACAACTATGCAGAAGGCCCTGTGTGGGAAACACAGTCTGAACTCTTACTGCTTTGTCTCCACGTCCCTGACACGGGCTCCACCCTCGAGTTTACCAACACGCAGGGAAAATCAGACGTGCGAATTAACTGCAATGTAGGGTGAGTAACTTGGAGCTGTCCCAAAGAATGCTACTAGGAATCCAAAAGACACTAAGTTCAATTCTGATTGAGGTGTTACAGTAAATCTTTCAGGGCAGTTAGGATTTTAATAGGAAAAGAGGACAGAGAGACAGCATTCCAGAAAGAGGGAACGCCTGCACACAGGTACGGATGTGAAAAGGGCCAGACACATTCAGGCAAGAAGGAAAGAGTGGCTACCAGGTAGGAAAAGCAAACGACTCACGTTGCCTGCCTACTCTAAGTCATTTCAACATACTATCCACCTTCTTTCTTTTTATCCTTACAAGCACATTACGGGTTAGGTATCCATTAAAATGAGGCTGAGAGGTACTAGTCTCCCGAGTTCCACAGCAGCAGTTGAACCAGTACAAATCCACTTTTGTGTACACTTCAATGCCTTTCAATAACTGTGGAGCCAGGAAGCATTTGGATATGAGCTAGAAAAATAAAAAGTCTGGAATCAATCGCAACCCGTACCTCAGCATAAATTCTGCAGGCTAACACCAATGCACCTGGCACTGGGGGACTGGGTCATTGAAGACGCTGGAGAGGACATTTTCACTCTTCCCTGAGCTCGAAGTAACTTTTCTACAGGCCTCCCCCTAACCAGATCTAGCACAAGGCCCAATTCCACTCTGAAGCCTTCCCTGCCCATTTGACTGCACCGCTCTCTCTTCCTTGGGAGCTTATTTCACGTGTCACCTACCATTTACTGGAGACACTTCATCATACACTGGGTGACAATGGACAAACCACCTCACTTAGCGCCCCCAGCCACAAACAAAAGTTCCTTCAAGTCAAAAACCACGTTTCACATTATTATCCTTAGATTTCCCCTAATTCCTAACATAGAACTAAGAAGACAATCCACATAAAAGCTAAGCAAGAAACTAATCTGGACTTGGGGTAAGGTCAATTGTATGACAAACGGAGAGAAATCCAAGGATTCCCAGGGGATGCAGACTCCAACCAGCCTCTCAGACTCCAGAAAGGATGAGCATGCAAGGTCTCTGCCCTGCCCTGGGCCGGGCAGTTTATTTTAAAGTTCTCCTCCTGCACACCACCATATGCGATGATCTCTCTTTATTAGATTTCCCCTCATGAATAAAAATGAAGTCATAACAATCTAATTGGAAAATTTTCTTATTGCAAGCTGAGCCAGATAGTTAGTTCCAGTGAAAAAATATTGACAAAAATAAGCACAAGAGAAAAAGATGAAATGATCCGAGAACCGACATCTGGTACTGCCGCATCTCTTTAGAACTGGCAAAGCTTTTTTTCTTTCTAATATATTCTATTCGATAACTTAGAAATATGCTAATCTTTGGTTTCTTTTAAATTTCTGGGAATTTTTATATTCCTTAAACAAGACAGATATAGCCCTTTCAGTTCCAGACACATCAACAGATTAACCAGAAAGAAATCAGCAAAGAATCCTATAAAAATGATTTGCACAGAGCAACACACAGCAGCCTTTATGCTTCAGTGAAGGACGAGAGCTCGTAAAATCACTCTCTATTGCAAACTACATTTTCCATTAGAAGTGGTTATAATGAGCTTCTTAAAAGCCCTTCTTTCACCTAATGTTGACTTTTCCTCACATTAATAAACTCTAGACTCATCCAAACACTGAATTACAAATCTTTTGCATTTACGGTGTCTTACAGACCAAAAAGAATTTTATGGGGGAGCACAAGATGAATCTTCTATCTAAACAGTTATATTTTGTGATCTTAAATGAGGACAGTCAATCTAAACCTAAATTCAGTTCATTGTTCAAATAAAAATGGCACCTCCACAACCCTTACCTCATAAAAGCTGTGTTGAAGACGAAGCACATCTGGATTGCCAGCAAAGTGCTCCCTGTGTGAAGGCAGCCCCGGTGCCACTTAGAAAGAATCTAAGCACAGAGCTCCTGGAGACTTCCTAACGGTGTCCGACCAGTGTGGACCCACACAGTCCACCGTGGCTTCTAGCTGCACATCTAACACACAGCAGCTCCTTGTACATTCAGGTATAACCAGTCCAGACTGGGGGGAAAAAACAGTACTCTCATGATGTGCATCAACTGTTTTCCCCAAAACATGTTTTTACTATACAAATGAAATAATGACAAGAACATGCTTTGAGGCTTGGTCACACTGAGTCTGGCCATTTAAGGAACAGACCAAAATGTTTCTTTCTGTGCAGTCTCTTAAAAGAAATATAATGGGTGTTCAGTCGTTCTCAGAGCCACACTGTCACCTAAAATAACAAAGGAAGAATATTCAAATGTCAGTGTTAAACACAGCCAGAAATTTGAATATTCTCTTTAACAAGAGACCTGGAAAGAAAGACATAGAAACAGACACAAACGTATGCCACAAATATGTAAGGGAGGCATTCCGGAGATAATGCCCCAACTAAGCAAATGTGTGTCACAAAAACAAAACAACAGAGAACAAACCTTAACAGCAATGAGGAGCTAAAATGTTATGCCTGAATCCAGGTGACAATCAAGGACAAGCCAGAGTGGTCTGCAACCTGGTGAAACGGGCCCAAGCCAATGGCTGGAAAAATGAATGGAGAACTCATCAACTCTCATTTCCTTACTCTTTGCCTGGGGAACTGAAATCAGACCTGAGAAGAACTAAACAAATGTAAGTTTCAGTGCTCTCTTACCGGTATGAGCAAAGAGATTGCATCCAAGCAGCTAGATACTCTAAATGAAGACCCATCCCTGGGCTAGACAGATCATTTTATAAGTTCTCTCTAAGAAGAGAATGTGTAAGGGACTTTCTAAAATATCACTGCCAGGGTCAGGAATTGCTGAAAATGTGGAAAGTGCTAGAAGCCTCACCACAGGCAAATACATTTTCATGTACAGCAATAGTTAGAAAAAGGATTATGCAAATTACATACTGGAGAACACCACCCAGATCTCCAGCAAAAAATTAGAAATGATCACTAAAGGTAGGTTGGCAAGGACTTGAAAGAGGAGGTGGTGAACCCTGACATCTAGACTGTGCACAGAAAGCCAACCATTCAGTACTGTACTGGAGATACAAAGATGAAGACAGTATTCATGGGCCAGGAAGCTCAGGTGGAACGAGCAACTGAAAAGCATCCATAGTTAAGATTAAGTGGTGAGTGCTCTGATATTGGCAGAACACAGAGGGGAAGCAATGAACTCTGCCAGAAAGGGAAGGAGCAGCAGGGAAGCTGCACAGGTAATGCGGGGGCTGGGCTCTAATGAAGGAGCAGGAGTTTCCCAGATGATGAAGGCAGAAGAATTTAAGCTCATTAGGCAGCATGAGGATGTGCAAGCCTTTGGGAAGGAACGTGCAGTGCTCAGGGACTCCTGAGTGGTCTGGTGTGGTTCGAGTGCAGGGCTGGTGGAGGGCAGGAAGTTCAGGGAGAGGAGGCTTGGCCAAACCACACTGACCTAATTTCCCTCTTGAACATAGCTACTATTGTAGGACACAAAAGAAATAAGGTAAACACAGTGTAATTGTACTTAAAAGTCATCTGATATTTCTCTTGGTATGCTTACAGATAAGATGGAGAAAACTGGGCTGGACATGGGTGGATGCTTGTATGATTAAATGGATAAAGGGAAACACTGAACCACTGCACTCTAAAGAGGTATGCGCTAACAGACTGATGGACCTCGACACAGAGCTGGGAGCAGACCTCCATCTTCCACGTAGCGGGAGACTGTAGACAGTTTAATGCAGTACTCCTCCTTAGACCCTGTCCTCATCAGTAAATTTACCACTAACTTGATTTAAAATAGGGATCTCCTTATTAGACTTCTAGTGGGATAAATAACATACTGAATAATAGCATTTGGATTCAGACAGACCTCAGCTGTCTGTAGAAAGGTGGACTTTACCCCACGTGAATCTCAGGTTCTACATATGGGTGAGGTGCTAAGGAATGAAAGAGGGAGAGCTCACCGTTAGCACAAGTGAATATGATTTACAGTTTTAGGTGACAGTAAGATCCATGTACCCAATGTGCGATTCCACTGCACACCCTCCAAAAACAACACTAACGCAATCAACTCAAATGAAAAAGATTATGATGCTCTCTGTCCCACCCTCTTTGAAGATTAGAATATATCAAGGAGACTGTATTTAACTCTGGGTCTCACACTGTAAGAGAAATATAAGGAAACTGGAGCAACCAGAATGATTAAGTGACATAAAACTAAATTTTAGGAATATTAGTCAAAGGAACTGGTTATATTTAGCTTGGAAAGAGTTGGGATGAAATGACAGCCATTTTCAAATATGTCAAGGATCTTATCTTGAAGAGGATTTAGGCTTGTACAAATCGCCCTTCAAGGGATATACCTAGAACTGGGCATTAGGAATGGAGGGAAAGGGGTCTTGGCTCAAGGAAGGAAGAACTGTTTCACAGACAGGCGCAAAGAGCTGCCTCCAGAGAGAGTGGCTCCCAAATCTCCAAAAGTGACTGCACAAGCAGAACGACACTTCAGAAGACTGCTGTAGACAGACCAGCAGTTCTCAACCTTATCAAAAGCCACACCCCTCATCTAAATATATATATATCACTCCTCTCATAATATTAAGTTCACAGATAATATAACCTACCTACACACTTGATTTTATAAAATGTATATTATATAATGCCCAAAGGAAAGTAATAACAGGCATTTCAATATGTAAATTCTCAAGTTTAAAAAATCTATGTAATGCCCCCCAAAAAGTAATCTATAACAGGCATTTCAATAGGTAAACTCTCAGGCACAAGTTCATTGGCAGACATAATGAAACACTTAGATGCTCACACCTACTTACAAAGGACAAGTTTAGCTGGAGGAGAAATGAGATCAGGAACTACTTCACTATATAGCAAGAAGTACAGGAAAATGAAAGAGCAGAAAGGTGAGGAGAGTTTGGGTAACGGGTGGGACAATGTGGTGCATGGAATATTAGAATAAAAACTGAGCTGTAAATAATAACCAAAGTGATATTTCTATGCATGGCAATTTAGAACTAATCTTTCTTTTCTTTAGACTGTCTCAATAAATATTCAGGTAAGTCCTAAAGAAGACAGGAAATTCCCAAGTATAAGGGACAATTCTTCATTGTCTAGGGCTGTCCTATTCATTGCACAGCGTTTGGCAACTCTGCTTCCCCCACCTGAATGCTCGTAGTGTCCCCCTCAATGCCCACACCAACCAAACTGCACCTTGGTGGGGAAATATTGCACAGCTATTACAGGGAAACATTCAGCTCTATGGGTAAATTAATATTTTAAATTTTTTAATTAAAAATATTTTACTTGAAAAATTCCTTCAAAGCTGGTATTTTATAAACTCCACACATGAGAGAAGTTCCCTGCTTCAACGATGCTTCAGTTAGTCTGTCTTCACCTGACTGATCCCTTTGACCTGTGTTATCAAGGCAGCACCGTACCTTTAAAGCAGGACAGGCCTGGTTGGATTTCAGACTCTAGTATTTCTAAGGTATGTAGCCATGGGCAAGTTACTCAATTTCTCCAGCTCTCAGTTTCCTTGTCTGGAAAAGAACTGTTATAGAGATTAAATGTTTCCTCAATTAGTGTCCCATGGAACAGAAACTCTATCCACTGAGATTTCAATGAAGCCAAATGTTCAAGTACTCATGAACATGATTCCTACCTTTCGCAACACCTGTCGAGTTAGATTCAAATTTGCCCCCAACATTAAAATCATATAGCGAGCTAACTCAAGCTTGGAAGTTCTAGTGAATATAAAGATGGCAACAAGCAGCAACAGTTAAACATTTACTGAACATGAACCACACGCACCAAATTTTTTGTTCAGTGCTGTTATGACTGTATGAGTATGTCAATATTCTCAAACCTTTTCAAATACAAATTTTGAAGTTTAAAAAGGTTAGATAACTTCTTCAAAGTCAAAGAGACATGAGTTGGAGACAATGGTTAGCTCTGTGTGCTACCAAAAGCAGAAGCACTACAATGGTCTCTAACACTAGGCTAGATTGCTACACAGAATTTTCAATCCAGCTTCCTGGTTCTTCCTGAATTGACCCACCATTGAAAGGAATGGGAGAGTGAATACCAGCTTTCTGGCCAATTTTCCTTTAAGGTGTATATTCTAAATTTAACTTCTCCTAGGAAACCTCAATTACCAGCAAGGGAGATAAAATTTAAATAAAACAATCAGAAAAAAAGGTGTAATATAAATTACCGCCAAATAAAATGGGTTATGCACAGAGAAGTACCAGTGGAAAGAAAAGGGCCATGTCATCGTGGCCAGTGTTGTCAGGGAAGGTGTTTGAAGTGGGACAACACCCAAAGCAATCACACGTGGTTATATCCCAACAGTGCTACATAGTCAACGATCATCTCTGCACCAGAAACAGTCTTACCCTCAACGCCAATGTGCTCGCTCACAGCATGCGCAAGAGGACAGTAATTCTATCAAGTTCTGCCTCACATGTCCAAGGTGAAAATGGAGAGATGCAAGTAGTGCTTTAGTTGGTACAGTCTAAAACGTGGTAAATACACAAACACGGCTCAGGACAAAGTCACAATGAAAAGTGTCCAAGGGGCTGGAAGCCTGCCCAACATGAAATTAAATCAGCATTGTGAAACACTATGACCTCTTCTTGAAAAAATTATGCATGAGTTTCGGCTATAATTTTTCAAAAGACTGGGTTAAGAAACCACATCTACAGTTTAAGTACTTTTCTATTAAAGGTTTATTAAGTTGCTTGATATAAAAGTACTTAACAAAATTCAAGAGAAAAATGGCCTGCTGCTAGATTGGACTGTTCTTCTCAATTCTGTAGTCCTTCCCTGAAAAAGAATTATACCATGGCTATGCTACTTTGTGGTGCTCTGCACTAATACCCGGAGCATATATCTCTGTCCACTTGACCACGTGGCTTATAGTGACCAACAGACCAAGGACTAACACTGTACCTAATTCAACTAAGAGGCTTGGCAGGTCTCTGCACTTCACCAGACGAGTATATTCCAGGTGGCTGCTTTTCCTTCTTCAGCACGAGTTCCAGGATAAAGACATGTGGGAGAGACTGGAACTCCCACCTCAACTTTGGAGTCCAGCCCAGCCCTGGCTAGTCTAAGTAAGAGTAGCCGACCACAATCACCCTGCAGATTCATGAATGTGAAATAAATTATTTGTGGTTCTAAGTCACTAAAATTTGGAGGCTGCTATGTAGCATTATCACAACAAAAAAACCAATATACCTTTAGAAATATCCTAATCTGCCTGGCTGGTGTGGCTCAGTGGGGGCCTATGAAGCAAAGGGTCACGGGTTCGATTCCCAGTCGGGGCACATGCCTGGGTTGCAGACCAGTCCCCAGTAGGGGACACATGAGAGGCAACCACACATTGATGTTTCTTTCCTTCTCTTACTCCCTCCCTTCCCTTCTCTCTAAAAATAAATAAATAAAATCTTAAAAAAAAAGAAAGAAAGAAATATCCTAATCTACCAATTACTTTGTGGATTTTTACCAGCAAGATCAAAGCCACATATATATATTGCTTTCTATATGAATAATTCTACCAAGACCTGGAATGCCAAAGCCCAGAGACAAAAGCAGCCAATTAAAACAAATAGCCAGGGAGGCTTCCTTTCCTTCCTGCTGTCATTTACCCCTTAACCAAGGTGCATGGCTATGTAAGTTTAGGCATAAGAAGGTATATCATCTGACACCAAGGGTGATTTCTGCAAATCTTAGTTAGTATATTCATCTACAGACTTGGATATGTTTTTTTGTTATAGGCTGAATTGTGTCACACCCCACCCCAAATGCTGAAGTCATATCCACAGTATCCTAGAATGTGACCTCATTTGGAAAGAGGGTCAATGCAAATGTAATTAAGCTGAGGTCGTCCTGGAATATGGTGGGCCTCTAACCCAGTATGACTGGTGTCCTTATAAGAAGATGGCTATATCAAGATTGAGACACACAGGGAAATCACCACATGAAGACAGAAGCAGATATCAGAGTTATGCAGTTACAAACAAAAAAAATGCCAAAATCACCAGATGCCAGAGAGACCAGGAAGGATTCCACTGCAAGTCTCAAGAGATCATGGCTTTGCCGACACACCTGACTGCAGACTTCTAGCCGCCGGAATTGACAATGAGTTTCTGTCGTTCCAAGCTTCTCAGAGTTTGTGCTGCTTTGTCAGGCAGCGCTAATCACCCAATTCACTTTTTAGAAAACCTATGCACTATTACTGTTCCAAAAGGATACCGCGTCAAAAATGGCATTATTCAATACTTTCCCACCATGTCTGTTCTGCTACTTTCTCTTATCATTGAAAGGAAATGTGGGCATGTACTTGAGAGCACTGGTAAATATTATCGTGAATATTAAAGCAGAACGCTCACACAGTTAACATCTGTACCCAGGTGATAACTCAAACACGCCGTATTTGAGTAGGGAGACTAAGAGCTGGCCTGATTATCAAGGGGAAAAAAATCGTATAAAAGGGCTTTGAAACACACTGAGAATGTAGCCTCACCGTGTATTGTGCCACTCCCATCACACTTTTGGTAATTCTAGTCTAACAATCTCATCCTGCTGAGTTTCTCGTACACACCTATGGTGTGTGTACCACTGCCTAACTGCTCCTCACACCCACATTCCTTCCCCCCTGTACGCTCCCTCAGGGAGCTCCCTTACAAACATACACATGACAACTCCTCATATAGGCTAGACATAGCATTTATATTTAATATATTGACTTTTGATGTGTTAGGGCTAAACATATAAAAGAAACTAACTGACTTTGGCCCTAGCCAGTGTGGTTCAGGTCACAGTTCAATTCCTGGTCAGGGCTCATTCCTAGGTTGTGGGTTCAATCCCTGCTCCAGCTGTGTAAGGGACCCAACCAATGTTCCTCACATCAATATTTCCTCTCTCTCTCTCTCTCTCTCTCTCCCCCCCTCCCCCCTCTCTCTCCCTGCCCTCCCTCCTTCCCTCCTCTCTTTCTAAAAGCAATGAAAAAATAAATGTCTTTGGGTGAGCATTAAACAAAAAAAGAAACTGACTTTGGGTTATGGAACAATAAAGTCTTGCCTTTTATTTAGATTAGCGAGGTCCATTTTTAAAAGTTATATTCCACATAATAAAAGTATCAGTTTAAAATACTTTTATTTGTATTTTTTACTTATAAAATCATGTCTTCTGCACTAATATATGCATTATAAAATACATAACAAAAACAGAAGCCATAAAACGATAATATAGACATTCTAACAATCTTTCCCTTATGGGGCATGTGAATCTCAGTTTAGAAACAGACCAGGACAGCAGATAGTGCCAACATTTGCTATGATTTGATCCTTTCCAAGAAATGCAAGATCTATGAGAATCTAACACGTTTATAAACTTTAAACACATTCTCTGGTAGATTCATGAAATGGTCCTGATCAAGCAAGCAATATTTTAGAGGTGGTTACAGAGTTGCCCTTGCAACCAGGACGGATTTTTATATTGGTGAAGTCCCATTCCAAATCCATCTACTAACTGTGGTGCTCTCTGTAAATGGAACCCTCTGGTTTTTTTAATGAAAAGCTAGTATCAAGTTTTCAGGCATACTTCTATAAGACTGAAAGAACCAAACTATATAACATCCTGATCTTGAAGATAAAGGAGAAATAAGGACGAACAAAGGGTAAGATGGGACAAAAAAACTCATAAATCATCCTCTTAAGAATGTTTTCAACACACCACCACCCAATCTTCCTGTATTCCATGTGCATGCACGAGGCCTGTCTGGAAAAATTCCAACCATTGTTAACGTAACGAGAAGGGTTTGCGTGACATCAATGTAACCTGGCAGCCGAGGTGAGTGGACTGGAATGCACATGCGTGAACAATGGTAACTTCACTGTACTAGTCAGTGGGGGCAGCAGATGTTGAGTGAGCATGTGCACTGGGTGGCCATCACTCTGAAAATGACTGAGCAAGTAGAGCAACAAACCTGCATCAAATTTTGTATTAAGCTTGAACATTCCTCCATGGAGACTATTGGGATGATTCAAAAAGCCCTGGCTACGGGCAACTGGTGATTGGCAGCTTCATCACAACAACACGCCCAACTCATGTGTCATGTCTCATGCAGAGTTTTTTGGTGAAACATCAAGTCACCCAGGTGGCTCAGCGCTCCTACAGCCCAGATTTGGAGCCCTGTGACTTGTGGCTTTTCCCAAAACTAAAATCACCTTTGAAAGGGAAGAGAGTTCAGACCATCTATGAGATTCAGGAAAATACAAAGGGGCAGCTGATGGAGATTGGGAGAACTGTGTGAGGTCCCAAGGTGCCTACTTTGAAGGGGACTGAGGCATCATTGTCCTGTATACAATGTTTCTTGTATATTGTATCTTCTTCAATAAATGTCTCTATTTTCCATAACACATGGCTGGATACTTTCTGGACAGACCTCAACACCACTAGAAGGGCATAATGGAAAACACAACCTCCATCAGCTTACTGTAAGAACTACACCATAACACACTGCAGTACTGAATTTTGTGGCACAAGTGTTTAAGCGCCAAACAACCAGAAATCAGGGGTACAGCAGATGTCTTGGGAAGTGTTCATGGAACTGAGTATCTACCTGGTGCCAAATATTGGCTTTAAAGAAAGAAATGTGCAAGGAAATTTCAGCTAGAGAGAGCAGCCAAAAGCCTGGAGGCAGGAATTCCCCTCCACACCCACACATCCCCCCCTTGGTATAAGGGGTACTGAGGACTCTGACCCTACTGGAGTGCTAAGTTCATGCAGGTGGAAAGTGGGAGACAAAGGTGAGGGCCTGAAATGTGAAGAAGACACAATTCCATTACAACCTAAGCAGCATTCTCTGGCTTAAACTTCCAAGAGAAAGCCACCCCCCCAAAATTCTCACAAATCATTTAACTTGGTCTACTTATTCTTGAAGAACAAGTCTTGGGGCTGATCTATACTCACAAAGCAAGTGAGCTAAATGCAAGAAAATACCAAGCAGATGGCACGTGGGTGAAGAGGATGGGGAAGTGAAACATGAGTAGCTCTGAAAGCAGGAAAATAAAGTAAAATATGTTGAAATGAATATGCATTTGGTAAAGAAGTACAGAATGTAAGAATCCTATAATTTTAATAATTTCTAACAAGTATTACTGCAATACATATGGATAACCAATAAAAATGTGAAAAAATGAAAATGTTCCCATCAACAGGGAAAAACGCTTTAACATTATGTCACTTTCCTATCTTTCTTCTCTGAAGGTGCATTTTAAAATCAAATCACAATCTTCTTGTACATACAGTTGGGTGTACTATCATTTAAAAAAATGATCCCATTGTTGGACTTGTCTCTAATGCTTACAATATCACCCCTGATAATAACTAATATTTATATAGTTGCATACTCTGTGACAGAGTTCCAAGTTCTTTACGGATACTTATCTAATTCTCAATACGCTGTGGGAGATACTGTTGTCTTCATTTCATAGCTGAGAAAATCCAGAAGAAATTAACCTAAGTTCACACAGCTGGTAAATGGTGGAACACGACTCCAATCTAGGCAACAGGCTCCCAAGTCCCTGCTCTCACCATTGTCTACCATCCCGCCTGCCCCCTGGAGACAACGTGCTCATCACTGAATTTGAACTTCATCTCTGATTTCCTTAGGATGGATTCTCAGAACAGAGTCACTGGTGTCAAGGGATTCTACCACAAGCTAAACTGCTCTCCACCTATGGTATACCAACATACCCTCTCACCATCTGTGGAAAGGAAATGGGACCCAACCTAAACCTTGCCAGCAATGTGATGGACTTTTAAAATCTAATCATAATTTGCATTTCTTCGATGCAATAAAGTTGAATTATTTTTTCACGTCTCGGAAATTTGTAGTTCCTATTTTATGAATTTTCTATTCCTGTTATAGATTGAATGTTTGTGCACCCCCACCCCATTCATATTTTGAAAATCTAATGCTCAAGGTGATGCTACTATTAGGTGGGGTCCTGGGAAGTGATTAAGTCATGAGGACAGTCCTTTCATGAATGGGGTTCGGGCACTCATAAAAGAGACCCCCCCGAACAATCCCTAGCTCCTTCCTCCATGTGAGGAGACAAAGAGAAGTCAGCAGTCTGCAACCCGGAAGAGGGCCTTCACCCAAAGCTCGACCCTGCCAGCACTCTGATCTTGGACTTCCAGCCTCCAAAACTGTCAGCAATAAATTTCTGCTCCTTAAAAGTTACTCAGTCTATAGTATTTTGTTATAGCAGTCCAAATGGACTAAAGTTGTAACTAGAATGCTTTTTTAAAGAGTTAAGGTATGTTAAACTGAAACTATTCTAGAAGATGCTGTGATTCCAGATAAACAGAGGGTTGCTCACAAGCAGTTTCAAGGGAGCCCTACAGCCAGGCAGAACTTTGGGAGGTCATCACCAGGACCTAGGGCTGAGGGATCAGTGCTAAGCACCCAGGACCATAAGGACTGAGCGGGCTGTCCCTACAGACCAACAGCCTGAAACTGAGCTTTATATACTGTACAACAGGGGCTATACTGATCCAATTGCTAGAATATGCATTACTGCTACTCAGGGCCCCTTCAAGTCCTGGTACCAACATGTCTGGTTTGCTTAGTGAGGCCAGAATTATAGAAAGGAGATGAAAGATCTTGAGTCATATCACACCTGTGGAGTCATCTCACACATTTTTCCTGTTCTACATAACATACCTGGTTAGTGATCAGAGTCAGAGGTTTCCACATGCACAGTGCTGAACACACACTATTAAATTCTAACTCTGCAAAGCCTCTGTTAATCAGTCAACAGCATGTTCCCTGGTGTCAGGCACTTTGCAATAAAACTGAGCACCTTGGACACCATCGGGTCACTTGACTTGAAATTTCACATACTAAGGAGTCACTTCTTAGGACGGCCCACTCTCTCCAGGTGGCTCATGTCATCTGTCAGGGTCACCATTTCATAATTTCTACTTCTTAAGAGTAACACTGCCTCCTATTAGACCCCTAAACTTTAATGGCACCCCATTTGGAGGCTTTCACTCTTTTGAGTACCAACAACAGAGGCAAACCCAGGAAGGGAGCCGTAAGAAGACACTCTCGCAGAAGAAGGGCATAATAAATATGAAGTTATTTTTAACGAGTGTCAGCAGAATGTTTGCGAATTAGTACTGTGAGGCAGGGGCGCTAAAGAAAACAATTCAGACATGCTTTCTACTGAGGATAGAAGAGATGAATGGTTAAATAAAAGCTTCAACTTTAGGCTGTGTTTTTTTTGGGGGGGACCAATCTCAGCATGCTATCCAAACAGCATACTAAGTTAATTTTTAGTAGAAAGGCAATTTTACCATTTACTATTTGTAAGAAATGCCTGTTCCCAGTATGGAAGCCTGCTTGGGACACTAAGTCACACGCGGAAGGCTCCATAAGTTTACGGCATCTCAACCAAGAAGAGCCCCTGGAGAGGACACTAGAACCCAGAGAGGTTTGCTAGTGAAAATTCAAGGACAGAGTGTTCCAAGGAGAGGGAACAGCATGGAGAAGAAGAGTCACATGTTGTGCATGGGCAGGAAGTAACCATCAGTTTTTGTATTACTGAATACTCTTAACTTGAGCCCCATAAACAAGGGTGTGCAGACAAAATAGTGTGTGCGCTGTGTGAGACCATGACATTTCAGATTTCTTTAAAAAGCCCATGATTTGGCGCATGTGAGGATGAGTTTATAACAACTGTGGGCTCAATGCATAGAAGGAAGGACAGGGCAAGAGATGAATCTCTCAGGGCCCAAGAGACTGGGCTAAGGTTCCTGGTGGACTCCTTCCTGTGTAGTATGGAAATCCTTAAGGTTTGAAGAGGGAAATTTGGAAGGAAGACTGGCTGACATGCAGAGGAAAGTAGAATGCAATCCAACCGTCTAAAGCAGGTGAGGAGGCAAACCAGGGCAGAAGGGAATTAAGAGATAAAAGAAGCAGGCCAGGGGACTGAGTGCCGGCCTGTGAACAAAAAGGCCAAAGGTTAGATTCCCAGTCAGGGCACATGCCTGGGTTGTAGGCCAGGTCCCCAGTTGGGAGCATGCGAGAGACAACAGATGAAGAGCCAACTGATCGAAGTTTCTCTTGCACAGTGATGTTTCTCTTGCTCCCTTTCCCTCTCTCTAAAAATAAATAAATAAAAACTTTAGTTCTGGCTGGTGTGGCTTAGTGGATTGAGTGCTGCTGGCCTGCAAACCGAAAGGTCGCTGGTTAGATTACCAGTCAGGGCACACACCTGGGTTGCGGGCCAGGTCCCCAGTTGGGGGTGTGTGAGAGGCAACCAATTGATGTTATCTCTCACACAAGGATGTTTCTCTCCCTCTCTTCCTCCCTTTCTTCCTCCTTCCCTTCCCCTCTCTCTAAAAATAAACAAATAAAATCTTTAAAAAACAGAAGCAGCCAAAAGTTCATATTTGATTATATATACATAAAATGCTACCGGTGGATTCTCAATTAACTGATAATACTGCTCGCCAGTGGCTAGGAAAAGCAGGAAACTAGGGGAACAAGATGAGGAGTCCTTTTACTGTATACCCTCCTATATGATGTGAATCACATTAAAGTATTACCTACTACAAAGATTATTCTTATAAAAGACAGAAAGGTTATTGGAATGAGATGCCTCTATGTAAAAAATGAGCCCACATCTCTTTCCAAATCCTCTCCACTGTTTCCACTTGCACTTCTGCATTTCCTTAAGAAAAGCCAATCTCTCTCTTGACCTGGGAAATAAACACACCAAACTTATCAAACTGAACTTGATGTGCTGTAGATGTAAATAACTATTTACCGAGTTAAATTCAAACAACTTAACAGGTAGTTGTCAAAACACCAGAATGAAGTCTGGACAATTAACCAGGGAACTCAATCTTTTAAATTTTATGGGAAATAAAAGAGACTCAAAGTAGAATCTATATCTGATGCATTAAAACAAGGATGAATCAAATAAATTACTGATGTGAAAGAGATCAGAAGTAGGATCCAGTGGTGAGTATTACCCTAGTCTAGGCTAGCTTTTCGGCTAAAAA